>BRYF01000016.1:18438983-18451483 GCA_030159135.1 Actinidia polygama | reverse complement strand
CACTTCGGTTTTCTTGGGGTTTGAGAGGTCTAGTGGTTCTCCTATGGCGGTGCGATGGAGTTGGGAGAGGGTTGGCCTCGTTTGGTGATGGGTTTTAGAGAGAGAGAGAGATTTGGGTTTTGTAGTGGGGTGTGATCGTGTGACAGAGAGACAGAGAGAGAGAGAGGGAGAAAGGTTGCGTGTGAGTGGGAGATCGAGAGTGGCGTGGGAGAGAGAGCTTCAATCTTGACCGTTTTCTTAAAACCAAACAAATCTCAGCCATTAGATAAGAAACTGATGTTTTTGGGCGGCAAAAAAAAAATTGAGGTAAAATCTGAACCGTTAGATTAACTCAAGTGAATTTAAGCCGTAGATAGCGAAAGATAGATTTTGGATTCAAACGTAGTTGTGATTTATAATATAGATATCTACTGCTCTCCTTCTATATTTATTTATTTTCTTTTCTATTATTGTGCTGCTTGTTCCGTCTTTATGGTAACCTGGTTGTTGAGTCTTGTTGATTAGTTAATCCTTTCGATTTATTCATCTCTTTTACAGAAAAATCATTTGTCTAGTTATTCTTTTTATTCTATTGCGTTCTTCCATTTTGTTAGTAGCCACCTTACCTCTTGTCCCAAAATCTAGAATAAGCTCAGGCAGAGTGGTGTAAGTCCTGGCAGATAGGATAGGGGGCCTACGTAGGGTATCTATGAAAACAGAATAGGTGAAAAACACAATAATGATAAATAGAGTAAACTAAGTGAATTTCTTTAAAAGAAAAAGAGTTATGAATCGATTGTTTAGAAGTAACTCTTCAGTAAGCTCACGGTCTTCTTTGACTACAATACCAGTACAAGATATTGATAACATAGTCAACGAAGAAGAACATGATGAAAGTCATTCAGTTGCTTTGGTAAAAAAATCGCAGTGGTCAAACGCTAGTCATACAAAGTAGTACTAGTAATGCTAATGTTAGAATACCTAAACCAATAATTTGGGAAGGCATTAATCTACTAGAAGATTGGTTAGTTAATAATGAAAGTTACCAAGGTAAAATACAAAATGGTACTAACGATCTAGATTATATACAACAATATCTAGATGGTACAGTAAAAATAAGCTTTAAAGATTTAAGGATGAATAATAAAATGAATAATCCCTCAAGACATAGTTTTGATAACAGAAGTATAGCAAGTACGTCTAATACTTCAAAGAAAAGTAAAAATATTCCTTCTAGGTACAGTCTAGATGGAAGAAGTACAAATAGTCATAAAAAAGATACAACTTTTATTGATCCATTAGAATCCAAAGTTAAGCTACAAGTAGTTGAGTCATCATCACAAGTAAGTAAACCAAAATATTCAACACATCCTAAGTTTGGTGAAGAAGAAAAAGAAGAGTCTTCACAAGGATCACCTACACAAACAGATTTTGAAGTCAATACCCCTATTAATCCATAACGATTAACAATTTAAAAAAAAATTAAAATTGATACAGATAAACTATTTAAAGAATCTAAATCAAAAGAAAATATAAGTAAAAGAAAAGAATTTAGAGATTTTTATAATGAAAGACAAAGGTCAAAAATAATTAACTCATGGCAAAAGTTTATGAAAAAAATTAATACAGAAATTTATTTATTTGATTATTTATAAAATTATTATAAAAAAGTAAATACCATTACAAAAACTTCTTGAAAAATCACATATAATAATACAGTTTCGTCAAGTCATCCTCCTTTAGAAACTATTATCATAGAACATAAAGGATCAGTTATGAAAGCTACACCTTTCAAATTAACTAATGAAAATACCGAAATCAAAAAAATCATTGAACAAAACGATTATACTAATTAATGTCTTACGACTATAGGTAAACAATTAGATAAAATTGATGATACCAAGATTACGCCTAATAAGCTAAACACTTCGTTAGAAACACCCATAACGAACCTACCAAGTAACAGGAGTAAACTAGGATTAACTTTAAATAAAAAAGATAATAAAATATTAAAAAATTAGAAGAAATGTTTAGTAAATTAGAATCCAGAAATCTAAAGGATGAAGGATCATCAGTAAAAGTTATATTAACAAGAATGAATAAACTTGGATATTTCATCTTCTTCGGATACATCTTCTACAGATGATGATTTAAGGCAATTAGAAAGTCAATTTAATGTTAATAAAATAAATTACAAAAATAAACCTAGTAATACTTCTATTACAAAAAATTGGTAAACAAGACCTACCTCTCCTAATCTTTAATACGAAGAAAGAAACTTAGATAATCAATTCTCAGTAGAAGCTAAAAAGTTATATGAATGGAACATAGATGGTCTTAGTGAACATAGTATCTTGCAAAAATTACATCATCTATCCATGCCGGCCAATAATTATTTAACTAATTACTCAGATTATACATTATTTGATGTAGTTGAGTTATTAGCCTCTGGTTTCACTGGAATGTTAAAATCATGGTGGGATAAATGTGTCTCACAAAAGAGTCACAAAAAAATATTAAAAATGCAATTCAGTTAGACGAAAACAATCTCCCTATTTTGGACGAATATATTGTAATGGGACGACCGGATGGAGTAAACAAATTAATATATACCATAATAAAATATTTTATTGGAACACCTAGTGATATTCATTCAAGAATACATGATCAACTTAGTAATCTCAGTTGTCCTACGCTTAATGATTTTAGATGGTATAAAGATGTATTTACATCCAGAGTCATATTGAGAGATGATTGTATAGAATTATTTTGGAAAGAAAAATTCATAAATGGATTACTTAGTCTCTTTGTTCACAAAATAAGAGATGTCCTTAGTCAATCTACAGGTAAAATAGAATACGACAAGTTAACTTATGGAGATGTAATAAACACTATTCAAAAAGAAGGATTAAGAATGTGTATTGATATGAAAATTTGTAAACAACCTAAAAGTGATAAAAATAAAGCTAAGTATGAGTTAGGTAATTTCTGCGAACAATATGGTCTACCCCCAGTAGCTCCATCTAAGAAAAGACATAATAAGTTCAAAGAGTATAAACCTTATTTCCCAAATAAACATAATAAAAATAATAAATTCAAACCTAATAAGTTTTATGATAACCCAACAAAGACACGTAGTAAAGAACATAAAAATACTAGTAGAAATTCAAAATCAAAATATGATAAAAAGAATATTACCTGCCATAAATGTGGTAAGAAATGTCATTATAAAAATGAGTGTTGGTCAAAAGCTAAAATTAACAAATTACAAATATCTGAGGAAGATAAAAATAAGATTTTTGAAATATTCAAATTAACTAATATTGGATCCTTTAATTCAGAATTTGATGGTCAAATAGATAATTACTCATCCCATAATAATGAGTCTGATTCCAGTAATAATCAAATTGAAATAGGATGCAACGATACTTGTTGTAAAAGGTTAAATGTACTTACTGAAAGTCAACAAGAAGAAGATGTTATAATAGAGTTAATAAGTAAAATTCAAAATCCTGAAATAAAACAACAATATATTAAAAAGTTAAAAGATATATGGAAGGATGAAAAACCTCAAAAAGATAAATCAATTATAAGTCTTAGTAATACTTTAGAAAGATTTAGAAAAGACAAAAATAAAGTAATTACATTACAAGATCTCCAACAAGAAATTAATATAATTAAAAAAGAAGTAAAAGAGTTAAAATTAAAAGATAAAAATTTAGAAGAACACGCCACCATATTAAAAATAAAAAAAATTAAAATATAATAAAACTTCTGATGAATCAGAATCTAGTCAAAAAGAAGATAGTGAAAAAAAGAGAACAAATTAAACATAATTAATAAAATAAATATTCAAAAATGGCATTCAAAAGTTAAACTAATTGTTAATGATTATGAGATAGAAGTTGTAGCTCTAATTGATACTGGAGCAGATTTAAATTGTATTCCAGAAGGTCTTATTCCTACTAAATATTATCACAAAACCACTGAGAATTTAAATTCTGCTAATGGAAGTAAAATGAAGATAAAATACAAGTTACCTAAAGTACATATATGTCAAGAAAATGTATGTTTCAAAACTTCCTTTGTACTAGTCAGAAATATGACTGATAAAATAATACTTGGAGTACCATTTATTTATTTACTTTATTCATTTACTACTAGTACCAATGGTATTACAACTAAACCATTTGGACAGAAAGTAACTTTTAAGTTTTTAACTAAACCAGAAACACTTGAGTTAAACAAATTAAAAGACTCCTCTATATCTACATCTATTAATTTATTAAATCAAAAAATTAATCAAGTAAATTTTCTTAAAAAAGAAATTAAATATTAAAGAATAGAAGAACAGTTACTTGATAAAAATATTATTCATAAAATAAATCAATTTAAAAATAAATTAGAAAAAGAGATATGTGCCTCTCTTCCAAGTGCTTTTTGGCGTAGGAAAAAGCATATAGTAACCCTTCCTTATATAAAAAAATTTAGTGAAAAATATATTCCAACTAAGTCAAGACCTATTCAAATGAGTTCAGAACTTATGAAAACCTGTAAACAAGAAATAAATGATTTATTAAAAAATAATATCATCATTAAAAGTAAATCTCCTTGGTCTTGTCCTGCTTTCTATGTTAATAAAAATTCTGAAATTGAAAGAGGAGTTCCGAGATTAGTAATTAATTATAATCCATTAAATGAAGTATTAGAATGGATAAGATATCCAATTCCAAATAAAAAAGATTTAATCAAAAGGTTAAGTGATGCAGTTATATTTTCAAAATTCGATTTGAAAAGTGGATTTTGACAAATACAACTACATCCTAAAGATAAATACAAAACTGCATTTACAACACCATTTGGGCATTATAAATGGAATGTAATGCCTTTTGGTTTAAAAATGCTCTTAGTGAATTTCAAAATATTATGAATGAAATATTTAACCCTTTAGTTATTTTTCTATTGTTTATATTAATGATGTTCTTATTTTTTCTAATTCAATTAATGAACATTGGAAATATTTGAACACATTCCTTGAAACTATTAAACACAATAGTTTAGTTATCTCTGCCTCTAAGATTGATTTATTTCAAATAAAAGTCAGATTTTTAGGATACAATATTTACCAAGGGAACCTTCATCCCCATTACCAGGTCCATTCAGTTTGTTGATAAATTTCCTGATGAAATTCTTGATAAAAATCAGTTACAGAGGTTCCTATGATCCCTCAATTTTATTGCTGAATTCTACAAAGATCTTAGTAAGAAGTGTCAACCCCTCTTTGAAAGGTTGAAAGATAATCCTTCTCCTTGGTCTCCTATTCACACATCCATTGTTCAAGAGTTAAAGAAATATGTCAAGACATTGCCTTGTCTTTGCAGTCCTACTACTAATTCATTCAAAGTTATTCAAACTGATGCCTCTGACATTGGTTATGGAGGTATTCTGTTACAAAAAGTCAATCCTACTTCCCCTGAACAGATTGTCCATTTTTATTATGGTGTTTGGAACAAGACACAAAGTAATTATAGTACTATTAAAAAAGAGAGTTGGGAAATTGTTTTATGTATATCTAAATTTCAAGATGATATACTAAATCATAAATTTTTAGTTAGAGTTGATTGCAAAAGTGATAAATATGTTTTATTAAAAGATGTTTAAAATATAGCTAGTAAACAAATATTTCCTAGATGGCAAGCTATTTTAAGTATCTTTGCATTTGATATTGAATATATTAAAAGTAGTCAAAATTCAATTTCTGATTTTCTTACTAGAGAATTTTACAGGGAAAACCTTAACCATGCCAACACCCTTCACTAGTCAATACAGAGCCAAAATTACCAATTATAAGAAAATTGTTAAAAGATACCGGTCACAGATAGAAATTATTCTCACTCGAGGATATGATGTTGAAGAAATTGACTGGCGTCTTACCAGAATTTGTTTCTTTGAAAGAGAGATTCTTTATCTCAATAATTACCTATTTATTTTAAGTTGTAGATAACTAAGATATCCTTTCTTGCAGATGTCTTCCAGTAAAAATTCTTCCTTCAGACAACTCACCCTTGCTACCAGTCAACAGCCAAAACCTTCCATTGATTTATTAAACAAATACCAGGTTTTGGGAACAGTTCCTAAACCAAGTTATCAGTCAGCATTTACCAGTGATCCTTTTGCCTCTAGTCAAACGAGTCAACCCATCACTAAATACAACCAGTCACCCTCTATTAAAACCGATTATGTTGTTAAAACTTCTATTCACATTTTTCATATTTAGCCAGCCCACAAAAGCATTCATGATCACATTGAAATAGTCATAACCTTCCTTCCTACTGGATGGCACTTCATTCTTTCTCATCCTGAAAACATCCTATCCTTCTACAAGGATATCCTATTCAATCACAAGTCAATAGTCATTAAAGGTATTCATGATAAAGTTTTAGTAAATAAAATTATTTACCACTCCTTATATATTAATAATATTGTTTCTCTTGATGAATGGGGTCATCCTAATATCATGAGAGATTTACCTAATCAAAAAATTCAGTATAATTATTATGACTATATGGACGCTTGGTTCAAAATAGTCCTTTATCAAAATGAGTCTTTTTCTAATTCTTGGTTTTTTCTCTTTTAATAAATTTTTCAAGTCAAATTACATCTCTTCTTGGGTTTTGCGTTGGTGGCAACATCATGGAGCTATTAACGAAATTATTCATTCTGATCTTTTAGATCAAGTCAGTTATTTCTCTTCTTGTTATAAAGTTAATGCCCATATGAGTCAGTTTCTTAAGTTATTTCTATTTATGGCCAAATATAAAGTCCCTTAGATTTTCAAGTGGCAATATTGTATTGATAATATAGTAAACCGTCAATATTTTGTTAAATGGTGGAATGGATACAAAACAAAAAGAATCATCGATCAAATCAAACTGGAGTTCCCAATTAGAGCTCCTACTGCAATCCAACAGATCCCAACTACTCCATAAGTCATCAGTCAACCAGAAGTTCAAGATAAGAAGGAGAGTCCTGCTTCTAGTTCAAAAACTTCTAAATCTAAGTCAAAGAATAAGTCAGATAAAAAAGAGTTACTAAAGTTTTCTAAGTTACTTCTTGCTCAAGCACAAGCTTTTGATAATGAAGAGTCAGAAGATTCTGATCACTCAGTCAATTCTGAAGCCTCAACCAATCAAGCCCCAAGCGGTTCCCAATTCGCCCAAGCTGATCCTTTTGCATAAATAACTTCAGTCAATACTTCCATTTGGGTAGAAAAGCTGTTATCTAATGTAAAAGATCACTATTCAAAGATTACTATTCAAAAGTCACTATTCACTGGTCACCACTGGTAGTGCCCTTTTCACTGAAAGTTTTTCTATTGTTCACAAGTCATTGTTCAACTGTTACTTTTTCACCGAAAGTGATCTTGCACGCGTTCAATATGCCAGTCAGAAAACATGATCCATGTTTTACGAACAAAAGAGATTCTCCCTTCAGATCTCTTGGCCTATTTAAGAAGATTTAGTCATCAAAGGAGGGGGAGGAAAAAACGAGAACCCAATATTCTCTCTAAACCTTGCCTCGCCTCGCCTATTTATCCCTTGTAAATTTTTTACTCATGTATTCAAGCATTTCAAGTTATTTCCAATAAACTTCTAGTAAACAATTGTTACTTTTTGATTTATTAATTCAAGTAATTTTTAGTTTCAATTTCACTGCCTCAATGGCTGCCTTAATTTATTTATTGCTCTCTTTCTATATTTATTTATTTGCTTTTCTAGTATTGTGCTGCTTGTTCTGTCTTTATGGTATCAAAGCCAAACTTGGTTGTTGAGTCTTATTGAAAAACTATTTCTTTCTATTAATTCACCTCTTGTGCCTCTCTTTGAAAGGTTGAAAGATAGTCCTCCTCCTTGGTCTCCTATTCACACTTCCATTGTTCAAGAGTTAAAGAAATATGTCAAAGACCTTGTCTTGTCTTGACATTTCTACTACTAATTCATTCAAAATTATTCAAACTGATGCCTCTGACATTGGTTATGGAGGTATTCTGTTACAAAAAGTTAATCCTACTTCACCTAAACAGATTATCCGTTTCCACTCTAGTGTTTGGAACAAGTCACAAAGTAATTATAGTACTATTAAAAAAGAGAGTTGGGAAATTGTTTTATGTATATCTAAATTTCAAGATGATATACTAAATCAAAAATTTTTAGTTAGAGTTGATTGCAAAAGTGCTAAATATGTTTTATTAAAAGATGTTCAAAATATAGCTAATAAATAAATATTTGCTAGATGATAAGCTATTTTAAGTATCTTTGATTTTGATATTGAATATATTAAAGGTAGTCAAAATTCAATTCCTGATTTTCTTACTAGAGAATTTTTATAAGGAAAACCTTAACCATGCCAACACCCTTCACTAGTCAATACAGAGCCAAAATTACCAATTATAAGAAAATTTTTAAACGATACTGGTCATAGATAGAAATTATTCTCACTCGAGGATATGATGCTAAAGAAATTGACTGGCGTCTTATCAGAATTTGTTTCCTTGAAAGAGAGATTATTTATCTCAATAATTACCTATTTATTTTAAGTTGTAGTTAACTAAGATATCCTTTCCTGCAGATGTCTTCCAGTAAAAAGTCTTCCTCCAAACAACTCATCCTTGCTACCAGTCAACAGCCAAAACCTTTCACTGATTTATTAAACAAATACCAAGTTTTCCCTTTCATGTCAACTTTAAAGGATGATTGGAGAAAACTAGTTCTGTAAATCTCTTTTATACGAATTTTGGGAATGTTCCAGTTACTAAGATCAAGATCTAGATCTTAATATTCATGTTCTTCTTCGTTGACTATGTTATCAATATTTTGTACTTGTATTGTAGTCAAAGAAGACTGTAAAATTACTGAAGAGTTACTTCTAAACAATCGATTCATAACTCTTTTTCTTTTAAAGAAATTCACTTAGTTTACTCTATTTATCATTATTGTGTTTTTCACCTATCCTGTTTTCATACATACCCTACGTAGGCTCCTTATCCTATCTGCCAAGACTTACACCACTCTGCCTAGGCTTACTCTGGATTTTGGGACAAGAGGTAAGGTGGCTACTAACAAAATGGAAGAATGCAACAGGATAAAAAGAATAACTAGGCAAATGACTTTTCTGGAACAAGAGGTGAATTTGCTACACAATAATGGAATAAGAATTCAAATATTCTTCAAAAATCAACTCAATATTTATTCTCAATTTTTAAAATTAAATTCTGATTCCACTTCCTCTCTCTACAATTTTAATTACCTTCTCACACCCACTTTCAAAAATTCGGTTGCTTCATAAACATAATTCTTGTTTAAGCACATAATTCAAAACCCACAAATTAGTAGTCATTAATACACAAATTTAATTCAAATAAAACTAATGATCAAAAATAAAACCAATTAATGTTTTTGCAAATCAGAGACCCACCTTCCAATTTTTGATTTCCCTTTTCTGTACTTCTCTTTTCTCTTTTTCCTTTATTCCCTCTCGGTTCCTCTCTCTCTCTCTCTCTCTCTGGTCTCTGTTTCTAAACTAAGTATATATATATATATATATATATATAAACGCGCAGCAAAGAAAGGCGCGTGTCGCCTAACTCAGTCAAATATTTTATCTAAATTACACTTTTTTCCTCTAACTTTTAAGTAATTACATCATTCCTCATCAACTTAGATGTTTCCTTTAATTTCATCTCAAAAGTTATAATTTTTGCACTTTAACTCCAAAACTTATTATATATACTTTTCACATTAGTTTAAATAATTATACTTGCACCCACAACTTTAAATAATAATATTTATATCCCAAAACTTAATCAATATCATAAATTAATTCATTAGCCGCTAAAAATCAAGAGACGAATCTCACAAAGAAGAAGGCTGTCGAGGAGTACAAAGCCTTGGAGGATTACCACGACGTCGTGGAGTCCTCGGCCTCCAAATACTTTGGCGAGGGTTTTGATTTTTGTAAAAAGCAACCTGCTCACCATCATCCCGTCATGGAGTCCTCGGCCTTCAAATACTTTGGTGAGGGCTTTGATTTTTGCAAAAAGCAACTTGCTCACCACCATCCTGATCTCAACATCGATTTGGATAACATGGGCATCGACCATGACCTTATTGAAGAAGAGGACGAGATTGAAGAAGAAGTAGACAAGGAGAAGGAGGGCGACAAGGACAAGGGCGAGTCCAGTCCGTTCTCTCCTTGAGCGCTTGTATCTTTCTCTTTTCATATTTTTTTTTGTAATGGTGACATGTAACCTTTCAAACTTTTAAATGAATGAAAATATTCTTCCTTTGTTTTGTATCCCTTTTTTTATCACACCTCTTTTGATTGTATTGGCAATTTCGTGAATCAAATAGGGATGAAGGCAATTAGAATCTTGATAAACTGGCGAAATGGATAATAGTGAACTAAAAAAATAAATCTCCCCCAATATTTCTTGGTGAACTGTATTATGTGGCGAGGCCTATCATCCTGGCGATGAATAAATAAATTCATCATTCTTAGTTTAAGCAAGAAAACTCAACTCAGGCGATCAAGCTTAATAAGGCAAACTTTAAACTTAATATTGGCGACATTCTAATAGGCGATCTGAGATGGGTCAGAGCTATTTTATTTTGTGTAAACGTTAACCCTCAGCATGGCGAAGTTTTTAATCAAACGATCCACTTATGGCGATCAAGATGCCTTGTCATTGTATAATGAATGGCATTCTTGATATAGACGATAACAAAGCTGGCGATCAAGAAGCCTTAAAAGATTGACGACCTCGATATCGACTACTATAGAACTAGCGCTTTAAAAGATTGGCGACATAAATCATTAACAATAAAATCAATTTGGAGAAATTTCATTAATTCATCATAAAGATCAGCGAGCATGACAAACAATTTTGATTGATATCATACAAGTATGGAGCTTTTGGCGATCATAAGATTGGTGATACCTCACTAGCAAGGCGATCTTGTTCTCATGGCGATCAGATGTATCACTTGTAATATTTCTTCAAGTGTTCGGCGTTCCAGGGGTTAGGAAGGGCCTTCCTGTGCATGTTTTCCAACCAATAAGTTCCTGGTACAAGTGATACTTTAATAACCCTGTAAGGGCCTTCCCATATGGGACCGAACTTCCCTGCATTTAGTTCCTTTGTAGACAAAGTAACTTTTCTTATGACTAGGTTGCCTGGAAAGAAAGATTTGTTCTTGACTCTCTGATTGTAGTAATTGGAGGTCTGGTGCTTGTAAGCTGCTTGGGTACCTTAGCTCGCTCCCTCCTTTCATCAAGGAGGTCAATGTTGAGCCTCAACTCGATTTTATTGCTCTCCTTATCAAAATTTGAGATTCTGGAGCTCAGTATTCCTATTTTCACTGGTATAAATGATTCTGTCCCATAGACCATGGAGTATGGTGTCTCGCTCGTAGGTATTCTACTTATCGTATGGTATGACCAGATTATACTCGGTAGATCTTTTGCCCATTCGCCCTTGGGTTTTTCTAGCCTCGCCTTCAGATTCCTCAGGATTGTTCTGTTGGTGACTTCCACTTGACTATTTGCTTGGGAATGACCAGGCGAGGAGAAATGGTGGGGCATGACGAGGTCTGAGCAAAATTTCTTGAATCCATCATTGTCAAATTGCCTGGCGTTGCCCGAGATGATAACCTTAGGAATTCCGAACCGACATATGATGCTCTTCCATATGAAATTCCTGGTGTTTATCTTTGTGATCTTAGCAAAAGGTTCAGCTTCTATCCACCTAGTAAAGTAATCGATGGCAACAATTAAGAATTTTCTTTGCAATGGAGCCTGAGGCAGAGGTCCAAGTATGTCTATCCCCCATTGAGCAAATGGCCATGGGCTGGTCATAGGCACCAGCTCTCGGTGTGAGGGAGATGAATTATTGGAGCAAACCTCTGGCATTTGTCACATTTCCTCGTGTACGTTGTTGCGTCTCGTTCAATCTGTGGCCAAAAATAACCTTGGTGAACTGCTTTTCTTACCAGTGACCTCGCCCCTAAATGATTTTCGTAGATGCCTTCATAAATTTCCTTCAATACATACACCCCTTCTTTAGGTCGGAGGCATCTTAGGAGAGACCCTGAAAAAGATTTGTTATACAATATTCCATAGAGAATGCAAAATTTTACAGACTTGTATTAGATACAGCAAGCTTGGAGTTTGTCTTAAGGTAGTGTGCCATTCTAGAGATATACAAAAATGTCGTCCATCCACGTTGGACCTGATTCTGTCTGACAGACTGATTTGGAGACCTTAATTCTTGGGTTTGTTAAGAATTCCAGAAGTATATTCCGGTCTAAGATAAAATCGAAGGCTGAGGCAACGTTGGCCAAAGCTAATATTAGCCTTTCTATTCTCCTCTCTGGGAATTTGGCGAATTCTAAAATCTTTGATCTTCCAAGACATGGTCTTCACTTTATCTAAGTAGGCCACTATCCATGTATCTTTAGCGAGGT
>BRYF01000016.1:18406483-18408983 GCA_030159135.1 Actinidia polygama | reverse complement strand
TTTTTCTTGGGTAATTTTTGCGGCTCAAAAATGTGTTTTTGGGCCGGGTAAGACTACCCTCACCGCAACTTTTACCGCAACTCTTACCGCACCTTTAAAAACGACATCATTTAAAAAAAAAAAAAGCCCTAAAAAACAAATTTGAATACGCTTGCAACCTTGTAGCCCCTTCCATCAGAGCCTTCAATCAGAGAGAGAGAGAGAGAGAAAGCTCCGGCAAGTTCTTCACCGTTCGGCCACCACCGCTCCCACTTAGCAGGTAACATTCTCTCTCTATATATATCCGTACGTGTTTGTATATGTATAAATAGATCGGGTGAAGAGATTGTGTCGGTCCAGATTCAAAAGCCAAAGGTGGTTTTATCAGAAATCTATGAATTTATGTAAAAGTCAAAGGGTGGGTTTATCAAAAATTTGTGGATTTATGTAAAAGTCGAAGGGTGGGTTTATCAGAAATGTCCATTGTATGTGTGTGTGTGTGTGTGTGTGTGTGTGTAGAGAGAGAGAGAGAGAGAGAGAGTGTTAGGCAGAGATCGTGTTATTTTTTGTCTCCAGAGAAGGGGAGTAGTTAACTCCATAACGCCATGAGGATTCAACTGCAAGAACACACATGTAAACAAAAGACTTTTAAGACAAAAAGTAAAATTCAAAAGCGAAATCTGTAAATTCTCATAAAAGGAAAGTTCAGAATTTCCTTGATGTCTACATATTGGTTTATTATTGTGTGGATTTTGGAAGGTGGGTGTTTGGATATTGGAGGACCTGTGTCTCAGGTCGTTAATGATTTTAATTGGAAAGAGACTTACCTCATCAACATAATATTTCAGTTTAAACAACTTGCCCATGAATGTGATCTCAGTTTAATTGCATGGTCATTTCTACTAGTAATTTCGCTTATAGATTTCTAGCAGTTGTAAAATTAAGGTTTTCTACCCACATTGAAACAAATGGAGTTTGCGAGGAATTATCCCTGTTATGTTACTCGTTGATTTCAAATGGAGTTTGCTAGTGGCCATTCATTCTGCTAGGCATTTGTGAGGATTCTAATGCTTACATTATTGCTTCTTTTTTTTTTTGGATAAGAGTTACGTAGATCTTAAAGATGGATGATGTCACCTGCCATTGTGGAAAAATGTGTAGGTTGAAGACATCTTAGACTGACCACAACCCAGGGAGAAAGTTTCTAGGTTGTCCAAAATATAGGGAATAACTTTATATTAGTCAATTGTAAATAGTATAATTTGTAGTTTATCATATTTTCATGATATTACATTTATCGTGCATGTGGCTTCTTTGTATGGGTTCATCCACCCTTGTGTGCACGAGCTAGACAAATAATTCCAGAATTGCTTAGAAGGACAAATGAGCTACAAGGAAAGTTGCACGTGCATAAAAGAAGGGAGAAATGGTTTATTGTGTATATTGTGATATCATGGATTGCATTGTGGTGGTGGCAAGTACAACCTGATGGCGATGGGAATGGGATTGACAACATCAACGAGAAAGGGGATGGGATATATATGCAACTGGGTTGAAACAGTTGAAATACTGTATTTGTATCAAAATCCTATTGTAGTTCTGTGTAACTGTTGAAATATTCTATTTTGATGTCTATCTTATGGCAAATTTTTATGGCAAAGTTTTTGTTGCTGAACTGTGTAATACCATGTTAAAAAATATTTGCTGACTGGTTTTTTGAGCACACTTGACAAGTTCTGTAGTTTTTGAACTAATTCAGACAAATAAATATTTGCTGAACATCACACGTGCTAGAAAAGACAAATAAATATTTGGTAATGAAATTACGAGATTGCTTTATGGGTAATTCAGAAGGATCTAATATGATCAATTACTAATATGAGATGATTACATGCTTTATGGATCTTAGTCATATATAAGATCCTCTCTACTAGTAATGAGATTTCCTGGCAATCGCAGGGTTCCCCATTACCTACATTGCTTGATGATGAGATGGCATCATTGATTGAGATCGGCGTTGGAAATGAATCAGCCATTCTGGTAGATGGAGACACAAGATAAAAATCTGTAATCTATTCTAGCACTAAAACATGAACCAACTAGGATATCTATTTCAGTTGTTATTTTCTTTTCTTATATCCGATGTACATGTTGTTTGTATTTTATGTAATAATTTCTGCCTTTCATGGCCTTAGAAGTAAGGGTACACCCTTCGAAAAATAACTCAAAATTTTTGGAAATTGAAACAAAAATTACAAGACTTGTAAAAACAAAATTCAACAATTCTGCAGATATACCTTACTTTACTAATGCATCACCAATCCATTTACTACCTCTCGTCTCGCAAATAATATGACAATTACAATCTCAACTCCCAGCAAATCGAAAGAGCACAATAGAACAAAGCAAACCCAACTATTTTTTCATTTATTCCCGGGCCATTATATAAACTCCATGCTCAGTGATAATAACATTGCGATAATGCAAGGCAAAATGCCACAAAAAATACAAACTCATCAGC
>BRYF01000016.1:18361483-18363983 GCA_030159135.1 Actinidia polygama | reverse complement strand
ACCACTATCTCGACCTCGGCATCGACCTTGATGCCATGGACATGGATCGAGATTTGATCGCAAAGGAAGAGGCTGAGGCCGAGGCCGAGGAGACGGAAGAGGAGGAAAAGGAAAGCCAAGGGAAAAATAAAGAGGGGGCGACCAGAATGGCAACACCTTCTCTCCTTAGATTTGTAAAATTTTGTAAAGATTTTTATTGAATGAAACTTTTCTTCTCCTCTTTTTATTTACTTTATTTCATCTCAAGTGTGTTGGCGATATCAAGGAATTAGTAATTTTAACTAACGTAATTTTGGCGATCTTTAATTTATAAATTTAATCGGCGAGGAGATGTAGACCTAGGCGCGTTTTGGCAATCAATAGTATTTAAGAGAGCCAACCTCGGAAATTGGCGAGTAAAATGTGATCAACTGGCGAACTCAATTGATTATCAAGTCCTTTCCTAAGGCGGTCAAGAATTCTGTTTTATAATAAATGGGCGATCTTGATAGCAGCGATATTCTAATAGGCGATCAAGATGCCTCGTCATACCTTAATGAATGGGCGCTCTTGAAAATGGCGATATCCGCAATGGCAATCAAAACGTCTTATCATATCGTAATAAACGGGCGATCTTGATATTAACAGCGTCCACTCATGGCGAACAAGATATCATTTTACCACGAATGGGCATTCTTGACATAGGCGATATCAAGGCTGGCGATCAAGACTCCTTATGGGTGTTCTCGATATAGGAGATAACAAAGCTGGCGCTTTAAAAGATTGGCGAAATAAATTATTGGCGATAAAATCAACTTGGAGAAATTTCATTAATTCATCATAAAGATCGGCGATCATGACAAGTAATTTTGATTAACATTGTACAAGTTGTTGGCCCAATAGGCAACCCAAGAGGGGGGTGAATTGGGTTTTTCAAAATTAATTACAAATTAAGATTAATTAAAATTGATCTAATCAATAAAACAATGACTCAAGTAGTATGTAAAATAATAAGATAGGTAAATGCAAGATATAAGAGAGCAACCGAGATTCAACCACAATGTGTGGTCTATGTTCTCCCAAGATCTCTGCAAGATCTCCTTTCACTATTTGCAATCAATAATTACAAGGTGGGATGCTGATTTACCAAGTGCTCAGCTCACTTTTTACACAAAAACTTCACCCAAGTTCTTCAAGTGGTTTTATCCAAGACCCACTTAATCTTTCAAATATTTTTGTCCAACCTACACTCAAACTTACAAGAATATAAGTAGATGAAGGTTTTACAAGAAGAGGACAAGCTCTCTAACAAGAGTAGATAGGAATGGAATCACACAATAAATGTCAACTCTTAAAGACAAAAAGAATTTCTCAAGATATGTTGAAGTTGAAGCTTTTTGATGATCAATGGGTGTTGTAGTCTTGTATCTCTTATTCATAAATTCTTTGGAGGTTTGTATATAATGACTTGAATTGAATTCCAACCGTTGGTGGTAGTTGGGTTGCATTTAATGCTAGTTCAGACAACTCTGAGTTCAAAAATCTAGTTGTTAGGTGTCGACACTTTTGAGCTTTTCTGGGTTTCAAGTGTCGACACCTCAAGAACATGTGTCGACACTTTTTGTGTTATCTGAAATCACTGGTAACATGTGTCGATACTTTAAGAACATGTGTCGACACTTCAAGCTGATACACTGTCTCTTTGTGTCGACACTTTTCATCAGTCTTCCAGAGTTTGGCTACTGTTCATATGTGTCAAAACTTTACTATCAGGTGTTGACATCTTTAGTTCATTGGATATTGTCTTCATGTGTTGACATTTATAATCCATGTGTTGACACTTTAAACTCAAATAGCTTACTGTCCATATGTATCGACACTTTCGAACTTATGTGTCAACACTTTTTGTTCCAAAATGAATTCTTTGAACATTGTCATTTTGTGTTGACACTTCCATTTATATGTGTCGACACTTTTAATTCCAGATTTCTTATTGTCCATATGTGTCGACTCTTCAACCTCCATGTGTCGACACCTTAATCTTTTATGGGTTACATATGTCGACACTTTATGAACATGTGTCGACATTTCTTGCCCAGAATACACTTCTTTATATTCATATCTCCCATGTCTTCAAGTGTCGACACTTCATGAATATGTGTTGACACTTTTTGGGCAGAAAGTTTAACTTTGCAAGTTTTCATCTATTTTGTTGATCTAATGAACAATAAGGATAACATAAAATCTGCACGCTAAGTAGAGTCATTATCCATTAATATAATATTTTGTTATCATCAAAATCGAGGCATTGAGGCAACACAAGTATGGAGCTTTTGGCGATTATAAGATTGGCGATGCCACACTAGTAAGGCGATCTTGTTCTCATGGCGATTAGGTGTATTACTGGTAATACTTCTTCAAATGTTCGGCGTTCTAGGGATGAGGAAGGGTCTTCCCGTTCATGTCTTCCAGTCAATAAGTTCCTGGTCTGGATACTTTAATAACCTTGTAGGGGCCTTCC
>BRYF01000016.1:18318983-18323983 GCA_030159135.1 Actinidia polygama | reverse complement strand
TCACACTTTAGATACCCACTTTCTTGTGCACACCTTTTCCAACCCTTTGTCGAGTAAACAGTTTTGCCAATCAACCGATACAACCCTTTGCACTCTTCCCTTCCATTAAAACCTTACCGCCGCGTGTGATTTTCACTCCACCTCCAGCAAAATACTTGCATCCATTGGAGTCCATCCGGCTAAGTGAAATTAGGTTCCTTTACAACTTTGGGACAAAAGCCACACCACCCAAAGTACGAACTACTCCATCAAATATTTTTATCTTTACATTCCCAAAACCTTGAATTTTATATGGAGTTTCATCACCCAAAAATAGCGACCCACCATTTTTTTCGTAGAATGTATCAAAAAATTCTTTCTTGAAGCAAACATGCATAGTGCAACCCGAATCTAAAATCCACTCATCATGAGAAAAGTATTAATACCTTCGGAGACTGAGAAGATCTCCATCATTCGCTACCAAAGAATTACAACTCGAAGCATTATCACATTTCTTCCCTTTGTCCTTGCGCAAAGGACAATCGTGCTTCACACGGCCAAATTCTTTGCAATAGTAGCATTGTACACCCTTTCATGTGGAACTAGAATTGGACCCGTTGCTCCCTCCAAATCTACCATCAGATTTCTTTCCCCGATTCCCACTTTGAACCGCAAGAGCTACACTTTTTTCATCCTCAAAACTTGACCTTTTTAAGTACAATGAGAAACCAACGCCGACTTCACTTTCTCCAAACTCAGCGTATCCTTCCCGAGAGTTGTCACAAAGTATTATACGAATTCGGAAGAGATGTAAGAAGTAAAAGGGGCCTTGTATTCTTCTTCAATCCTTTCGTCAATTTTTCACAGTTGATCCAAATAACCATTGAACACGTTCATGTACTCCATGAGGTTCCCATCTTCCTCCATCTTCAACCAATACAATTGCCACTTCAGATGCAACTTATTAGTCAAACTCTTGGCAAGATAGAGTTTTTACAACTTTTCCTACAAGGCCTATGCCTTATCCTAATCCATGACATTGTTGATAATATTATCAGTAATACAGAACCAAATCATGCTCACACATTTCAACTTCAACTCTTCCCAATCATCATCTTTCATCGTCTCTAGTTTTGTATCCTTTCCTTTCAACGCCTAGCCAAGCCCTGTTGAACAAGGATATCCTTTACCCTCCATTACCATAGAGTAAAGTTACCACTTCCATTAAACTGCTCAAGAGGGAATTGAGAGTTGATCGTTGCCTTCATTGTGGATGTAGGAAAACCCGAATCTCAAACACCGGACAAGAAACCAATTCGGCTCTGATACCACTTGTTGGGATTAAAAACGAAAGCATCCAAAGAACTGAGATTCAACCACAACCACAACACAACCAATGGAACACGATAAAAATGAAATGGAGATAAACATGCTAAATTTACGTGGTTTGGCAATAACCGCCTACTCCACGGAGAGGATTCTGTTCTTTCACTATGAGTAAAATAGTACAAGTACACTTGAGTATGAATATCCACACCCAACCCCTTACACTCCACTCAACAAGAACACACTATCACCCTTGCACACACTATTTTTCTCTCTGTGCTCTTTGTGTTCCTCTCTCCCTCATGCCATTATAAAGGCTCCCACCAACCATGCATTAAAACATAATACATGTTCCAACAAAAAATTGGGAAGCCGCTAAAGCACACACGACAATAAAAGAAAGAAAGGATTCAGTTATCCTAGCTATTACATTGGTAATCACAGAGAGGAAAAAATGTGCATGAAATTAAACCCATTGGAATTGGAATCAATCCCAACATTACTTACAGTCTTGATCTCCTTGCAATGACTATAGATCGGTGGAATGATAAAGATTGTTAGTTCAAAGGAAAACTCCAATGTCACAATTGCAACAAATTTGGGCATCTGAAAAAAGGATTTCAAATTCAACAACCCAATTTTTTGAAAGAGAAAGGATGTAATGGAAATTTATTCCATGCTTGTCATACGTGATGCAGACGCAATTTTAAGGAGTTCATATTTTAGTTTTTTATTTTTAAGAATGATGCTGAACGAAAATAAAAAAAATTGTATTTATTTATTATTATCTTTTATTATTTTCTTAATTAGTTTTCTTTCAGTATTAGGATTCTAATTTCCTTTTTTAATTAGAATTTTATTAGATTAGGTAGTATTTTATTTTGGTAGTCTAGTTGATTTAGAATTTTAGTAGGTTTAGAATTCTAGTTTTCTTTATAATAAGCATGTAACCTTATTTTTATGGGAGTTGATTGATTATTAAAAAAATTAGTAATTAAAGAGAGTGTTCATTTATTCTTTTTTATTTATTTATTTATTTATTTATTTTTTTACGCTTCCGCGCTGCATCAATACGGCATCCGAATAAAAGAATGACGTACGGTTTCTTGATAATGGGTGTAGTAACCACATGATCAGAGATGAAAGTATTCTCATAAAAATGAATACTTCTCCAAATTCCCAATTCATTTCTGAAATGAGTTGGGTTTTTCACCTTCACACATCAAAAACCATAGTTTTCTCCATTAAAAAGTGAAAATGGATGTTGTTGGCTTCGATTGCTAGAACTTGTCATCTCCTTCTTCTCCACTAGGTTTGTTTTCTGATCACAAATCTTCACTCCTAACTAGTTCTTAATCAGATCTAGCTTTGATACCAATTTGTTAGAGTTTGGAAGCAACTAATCTATGAGTTTTGGAAGAAAAAAATGAAGAAAAAGTAGGAGAAACTTTTAGTGGGCTAAAAACAAGGGTTGCCCTCTCTTTATTCTAATTTGATATCCCATACCATAGATGAGGGCTTCAAAAATACATTAAATAGGTAGATGTCCTACATATATAAAAGACCAAAATAGCCTAACATTTAAAACAAATACAAATAAGGACAAAAATATTATTTTAACACTGCTAAAGCGAACCATGGTTTTGATTTTTCCTTTTTCAAATTGTGCTCTTTTATTATTGTCATGTAAACAACACTCTTAAAACAACCATTGGTTCCTAGGTTAACTAACACCTCTTTTTTGTGGTTGAGGACATTCTTTTTATTTCATGAAATATACTGAAATAGGTAGACAAACTTAATAGGACGATTGAGAGATGATAGCAACATCAGTAGTGATGATTGTGGATCAGAGTGATGTTCTCCTAGCAACATCAACAAATGAAAAATCAGATTGGATATTAGATTCATGAAGTGCTTACCAATTGTGCGGAGACAGAGAGATGTTTTCTATGTATGCAGCATGTGATGGTGGACTTGTATGGATGGCAAACAACACGACGAACAAAGTTGTTGGCAAATGATTAGTTAGGTTTTGCATGGTAGCTGAGAGGTCTCTGACATTGATCGAGGTAAGACATGTTCCTAGTTTGTGAAAAAAAATTGATTTCCATTGGGATGCGAGATTCGAAGGGTTGCATCTTTGCAACTAGTGAAGGAACTTTGAGAGTTTCCAAGGGAAATGAGGAGATGTTGCAAGGAAGGAAGACTTAAGGGGTATATCGACTAGAGGGGAGTGTCTAGATAGGAGGAGTTACTATCAAACTAGTGGTACTAGCAAGCTGAATGGACAAGGACAATAATAGTTGCACAAAGGTACGCAAAGCAAGCGTAGGGGTACCTGGAAGATCCATAGGGGTAAAAGAGTGCAGGGAGATGCTCTGAGATTTGTGCAGAAGTTTGGCCACACAAGAGTGTTGCAACCAGTGCAGGATGTTTAGTTATAAGCTCAAAGGAAAGAGACAAGGTCGATTTTGAAGAGTTGTGCAAGGATGGGTGCGATGATGCCAAAACGAGTCTCTTTCACTTTTGATTTGATTAGTGGTGGTGATCTCTCCAGTTATGTGCACAAGGGGCGAGAGATGGAGCCACTACAACTCTCAAAGTGATGTACTTTGCACAACACCCCAGTGATGGGAGGGGGCATCTCGCTGAGAAGGTGTCGGCACTTCGGTGTGGATATGCATACACTTCGGTTGGAAGTGGAGTTACCCGTTGATGAGGGCGAGATCTCTCAGATGCTGTCTTGCAGATATTAGAGAGGAGCTGGACCAGAAGCTGTCAAGATAGATAACTTGAAGACATCAGATTACCTTCCAATGAGCTGGAGGGGGAGATTGTTGAGTCCAGCCCATATATTTGGGCCTAAGACCAGTTGGATCACATGGAATGTTCATGTTTGAGTGGAACTCTCGAGTTAACTAGAACTCTTAAAAAGACTATCTCTTGAAGAGTTAGTCTTGAGTTAGGATATATGTTTTTCTAGATAGAATAGGATAACAATTAAGTATCTTATTGTAAGTCTACCACCTCTTTCTCTTGATCTATAGAGAGAGGGTAGGGGGCTTGAGATTTATGTGCTTGTGCTAAAAGAGAGAGGCTAGGCAGAAAGAGATTGTGAAAAAGAGAATTGAGATAGTGAGAGGTGAGTGAAGTGTAATTGTTCGCCCTTTATACTCATTGTAATCCTCTTCGTTTGATTAGTAGAAGCTCTCTATGGATGTGTGTGTTGTTGATCTGGTTAGTATATGTGATTGACATAGAATATTATATTTTATCCATTGAATCCTCTCACATTTTAGTATCATTACGCGTATTATCTGTTATATTTAACCATTGTTTGGCGCAAGAGGTGTAAAAGGGTTTTGTAGGACAAAAAGAGTAATTTAGAGGAGATTTGAGCAATCAAAGCAGGTTACTACCGGTAGTGAATAGTAGTGGATTTATTCACTACCGGTAGTTCAGATTCCAGAGGCAAAATCCGATTATTCATTACTGGTAGTGGATTAAGGCACTCCAGTAGTCCACTGTTAAAGCAGTTGCCAGAGGGAAAAACGCAGTAGTTGGCTGCAAATCGAATAGGCATGAGCTGTTACAAATGACAGCCATCTCTCTCTTTACATCATAACACATTATTTCTCTCTCCATCATTAATTCCACTTTTTCTCTCTCTCCCTCCCTCACATCTCACCTCT
>BRYF01000016.1:18308983-18313983 GCA_030159135.1 Actinidia polygama | reverse complement strand
GAATGAGGGTTTAAAATTACAATTGAGTAAACTAATTTTAAACACCAGTCCATAGAATAGTGATTTTCAAAATAAAACTTCCGTTGAAGAAGATTTTTACTCAAGTTCACCTTCTTCTTCAGACTCTGATCATGATTTCTCCTTCATCTTGCAAAGGAAATTGTTTTGCAGAACAAAACTACTGGAAAGCTATTGTAGAATCAAATGGGTTAAATGTCTTAACCGATAATCTAAAAGATTTGATAGCTTCGGTTGTTCAAATCGCTGATGTAGACCTGAGGTCAACAATTTTGAAAAAAAATCATTGACCAAAGTGACCAGGAGGAAAAACCGGAAAGATCAAATAAAAAGAAAACCCCTGTTTTAAAAAGTAATTACTCTTTAAATGAGGGTTTTCAAAGGATTAATACTCAAACATCTAAACCAATTACTTTAGATGATCTCCGAAAGGAAATCAAAAATTTAAAGACTGAAATTCAAGAATTAAAGCAATTTATTTCTGAACATGAAAGTCAAATTTCAGACCTCCAACTGGGATAAAATATTTTAGCAAAACTTTTAAAAGAAGACAGTCCTGGAAAAGCCTTGGAAGAATCAGAAAGGGAAGAGGAAGATGAAAATCTTGGTAGTTCATCTGATCATCCTAAAGAAGATTTTCTCCAAATTCTTTAGCATGTCACCTCGCAAAAATGGTATATCCAAATTAACGTTGTGGTTGGTAAGGATTATATCATTAAAAAAGCTAATGCCTTGGTTGACAGCGGAGCTGATATGAACTGCATTCAAGAAGGCTTGGTCCCAAGAAAATATTTTGAAAAAACAATGCAGGGTTTAAAATCTGCTAGTGGAGCCAAAATGAAAATCAGATATAAACTCACTGAGGTGATATCTGTAACAAAGTAGTTTGCATTCCTTCTAACGTTCTGCTTGTAAAAAATTTGCAACAAGAAGTTATCTTGGGAACCCCTTTTTAAAATCAAATTATGCCAATTTTAAAAATTGATAAAAATGGCATAAACTATTTTTAGAAAAATCAAAGTCTGCATTTTGAATTTATTCAAGATCCAGAAACTCGTATATTGAATGAACTCAAACAGTTTTTAGTTCCGAAAGAGAAACATCTCAATTTTCTAAAAATAGAAGTTTATTCAATGGATTTAAAGCAAAAACTCAAGGCTACTCAGTTGAAGTCAAAGGTTCTTGAATTAGAAAAGGATTTCAAAAATCAAATTTGTAGTAGCCATCCAAATGCTTTTTGGAATAGAAAGCAACACATTGTGTCATTGCCTTACGAAAAAGATTTTGATGAAAGAAAACAAATTCCAACTAAGGCAAGACCAAGTCAAATGAATTCTGAATATCTAGAGCTTTGCAAAAAGGAGATTCAGGATTTATTATCAAAAAACTTGATTAGGAAGAGTTACTCTCCCTGGAGTTGTACAGCTTTCTATGTCAACAAAGCAGCAGAAAAGGAAAGAGGTGTTCCTAGACTGATTATCAACTATAAACCTCTTAATAATGTCCTGAAATGGATCCAATTCCTAACAAAAAGGGTGTGCTTGATAGACTCTTTGAAGTAGAAGTTTTTTAAAAATTTGATTTAAAATCTGGTTATTGGCAGATTCAAATTCTTGAAAAATACAAATACAAAACGGCAATTACAGTTCCTTTTGACCATTTTGAATGGAATGTTATGCCATTTGGTCTCAAAAAGCCCCATCAGAATTTCAAAATATCATGAATGAGATTTTCGTCCCTCATTCAGAATTTTGTATTGTCTACATAGATGACATTTTGGTTTTCTCGTCATCTATAGATCAACATTTTAAACATTTAAGAATTTTCAAAAATTTTATTATCAAAAGCGGTTTGGTAATTTCAGAAGTAAAAATGAAACTTTTCCAAACCAGTGTCAGATTTTTAGGACACAATATTAAAAAAGGAGAAATTATTCCTATTAATAGAAGTATTGAGTTTGCATCAAAATTTCCTGACGAAATTAAAGATAAAACTCAACTTCAAAGATTTTTAGGAAGTCTGAATTATGTAGCAAATTTTTACAAAAATATAGCCCAAGACAGCACTATTTTATACAGCAGACTTCAGAAAGAACCAAAGCCTTGGACTATAGAGCACACTAAAGCGGTGCAGAAAATCAAATCAAGAGTCAAACAGCTTCCATGCCTTTGTCTTGCAAATCCGAGTTTTCAAAAAATTGTGGAAACTGATGCCTCGGATCTTGGGTATGGAGGAATTTTGAAGCAAAACAATCCTTTCACAATTCAGAAGAACTTTTAAGATTTACTTCTGGAATGTGAAAAGGAGCTCAAACAAATTATTCTACTATCAAAAAAGAAATGTTATCTTTAGTTAAATGTGTTAACAAATTTCAGGATGACATTCTTAACCAAAGATTCTTAATCAGAGTTGATTGTAGTGCAGCAAAAATCATTCTTCAAAAGGATGTTAAAAATCTTGTTTCTAAACAGCTTTTTGCTAGATGGCAAGCTCAACTATCTGCTTTTGATTTTGATATTGAGTTTATCAAAGGAGAAAATAATTCACTGCCTGATTTTCTAACGCGTGAATTCTTGCAGCACCATGGAGCCTCCTGATAGAGGCAAAAAGAAGGATCAAAAGCAAGCAAAAGGCCGTTCTAAGGCCACTCAGAATCCGGGAAAAGGAGTTTCCTATTCTGAATATCCAAAGTTGGGTAATCCAGCACTATCCAAAGGTCATTCAAAGACCACTGGTCATTCAAAGACCAAAACTGCTAAAGAGGCCTTGGCCACTGAAGTAGTTTACCATCAAAAGAGTTATGTGGAGAAGATTGTTCCTCTACAAACTCATGATCTACAATGGCAGCAAGACCCTAGTTCATCAAAGAATGATATTTGGGAAACCAAACTTACATGGTCTTGGAAGGAAGGCTCAGATATGTCATGAAGCAATGCTTGTTGAGACAGAATCTGTTCAAATCCACCACAATCATGTAAACCCTGGAGATTTTAAAAACTCCAATAACACATTCAAAGTGTTATGTCATAAAGGTTCTACATCCTCAGGAATGGGGTTTAGACCCTGCTAAGTCAAAAGTTTTAAAAATTTCTAATCACAAGGATTTTCATTTCAATTATTGGGATTACATCCAAGCCTGGAATTTTGCATTTTATTACCAAAATCCTCCGAAAACCCATTCTTGGTTTTTCTCTCTTAACCCAAATATTCCAAAAACTTCAGGATTCCCCTTATGGTTTATGCATTGGTGGGAAAAAATAGGGCCAGAAATGGCAATTTTACCTAAAAATATCCTGGAAACTTTTCCCTCTTAGTATGACTTTCATCCAAGACTTAAAGGAAAAACTGCAAAAAACCCTTCAAAAAATCAAAAGGAGATTTATTTCATTTCTGAATTCAGAATTACTTGGTGTTGGAAGTGGAATCTAGAATTCAGTTTTGATTATCTAAATTGTCCGTTTTTACAAAGGACTTTCTGGTACAAATGGTGGGATGGTTTTAATGAAAATGATGCTATTTCTTTAATCAAATCCACCACCAATGAGTACAAAAAGGTTTATGAGGAATAGAATCCACCGGCCCCTGAACCTGCTCTTCCATCAAATATCTTCCAAGCTCTTGCCGATGCAATCAAAAAGGAAGATTCAGACCTATCTCCAGTGCAGATCCAGATCAAGGTTATGAACCTGATAAAGGGTCAATTCATGGAGAATTTTCAGCATTTATCAACTAAAGCAAGCTCCTCAAATTCTGAAGAAAACATTTTCGAAAAGGCCATAGTTCTTTCCCCCATTGGCCAATTTTCAGCATTAGCAGGAGAAGCTCAAGATCCAAATGAGTCAGAAGACTTTAATTCGGATGACTCAGGAACAATGGAAGACTATTGGGATTCCTTTATTGAAGTGCAAACCCAGAAGCTTAACAAATTGGAAAAGTCCTCTGCAAAAAGATCATCCAGATCAAGAGGATCCTCCAAAGACCATTCAGAACTTGATTAAATGGATTTTCATAAAAGACCAAAAATCCATATTCCTAGAGAATGGTACCAAAATTTTAATGAACCTAACAGATTATATTCTACTTTACCTTCCAGAGTTAGGGTAGTTAGAAAAATTAATCTGTTAAAACAAGCAAAAAGAAAGTCAGAAAAGGATTCTGTTGATTTTGGAATCTTTGATCCTGATCTGATTTTTATTAACAAAAGAATTAATGAGTTGCAAAATTATCTCGACTTATTAAGCTGTTGTTAGCCAAATTCTAGTCAAAGGAGTGGCCTTCACCGTGTGAAATGTCACATTACCTTTCGGCGCCTTGGATGAGACACGGACGTCAAAATTTTGTGTTCACATCTGCATTGTGGATCCAAATAGTTGTTTTATTTTCTTTTTAAGGAAGCCTTCATGCTATGAGGCAGGAGGTCGGAATTTCTCTCTCTCTCTCTCTTGTAAGATTTCTCTTGTAATCCACAGTCATCCAAAGTTATCAAAGGAATCAAAAGGTATTTCATTTATTTCTGGTCTTGGCTACTTCATTTCTTTGCCTTTTTATTTTGATCCTTGCTTATATGGTATCAGAGCCATGATCAGCTAAGAATCTAGTTAGTATACATAGATGATTATGTGATAAGAGAAACTTTTATATTACTAATTTCATCTCTTCTCAAATGGTATGGTTTAACCTCCTTTGAAAATGAAAAGATTTGCTTAACTTTTAACATAAATGGAAGAAGGGAACTCCATCGAAGTAGCGTTTGGGTCTTGACCTATGCCGTTTGTGCCGGGTAGGCTTTGGCGTTGATGGTCGCTTTTACCCTTTTTTGCGTTGACTGATGTTGAGATTCTTGTTTCCTATGTTGAGATCTAAAGCAAATTGTTTTCAGGATCTATCGAAGAAGATGATGAATGGTTCTATAAAATGGTTTTCTTTCAAAAATCGTCTAATTATACTAACGATTTATCAACAGATATGGATGTATCCACTTC
>BRYF01000016.1:18296483-18298983 GCA_030159135.1 Actinidia polygama | reverse complement strand
ATGAACAGAAAGCAGCCATTGTCAACATAAGCAGGCAGCTTCCAGGCAGCCTCCATTGTCAACATGAGGCAGCTTCCAGGCAGCCTCCATTGTCAACATGAGGCGGCTTCCATTGTCAACAAATAGGTGCTCCAAGAGCACCCAAGTCCAACTGCACTTTCGGTGTTGTATGTATATATATAGCAATCCATTGTATAAACACACAAGAAAATAATAGAAACATTTACAGAGAGTTTCTCTCTCATTCTCTCTCTACGATTAATTCTAACATGGTATCAAAGCCACTTTCAGTGGCCTAAACTTCCGCTAAATCCCGGCATCATTCCGGCAACTCTCCGACAGTGAAGAACAACCACTGAGGTTCGGATTTTTTTTTAAAATTTCATCCTAATCAATTTTTGATAACACGAACGTGTTCGAATTGACGAGAAGATTCCAAAACATCAAAAACAGTCCCGGTACGAGCCTTCACGCGCCGAATCTGTGATCGCGAGTGAGACACACTCGCCTCACGCGCTCCACGCGCCGAAGAGAGGAAGACGACGACTGGGCTTCACGCGCCACAGCCACGTCACTGCCACGTCAGCGCCCGTCAGCGCCCGTCAGCACCACGCCAGCGCCACGTCACTACCACGTCAGCGCCATGTCACTGCCACGTCGCTGCCACGTCAGCGCCACGTCGCTGCCACGTCAGCGCCACGTCGCCGCCACGTCAGCGATTCAGTGCCGCGCCAGTAACTGTGGTGAAATATCAGATAAGTGGATCATTTTCTTGGTAATATCAGATCAGTGGGAATTATTTTTTTGAATTCATATAAGTGATTCAAAAATTACGAAATATCAGATCGGTGGATCAATAATTACAATTTAGTAAAAAAAAAAATTATATATATATATATATATATATAATTATATATATATACACTTCTGTTTAGCCTTAAAAAAAAAAAAAAATGGCCCAATCTGAAGTTTCTCATCCTATTTCTATTATCCTCGACAAATCCAATTACTGTCTCTGGTCCTCAGCCATGCAGAGGTTTCTCCGTGCCCGAAAACTTTGGAAATACATCACCGGTGTTGCACAACCACCTCATTTTTTCGAGTCCGATAAAGATGATGAAGATTATGATAATCGGCATGACCAATATCAAACTGATCTTGAAGAATGGGATAGCGTCAACTCCAAGATTATCACCTGGTTCTCTAACACATCAGTTTCATCCATCCATTCACTCTTTACCCCATTCGAGAATGCCAAAGAAGTATGGGATTATTTGGTTGAGCGGTTTTCCTATGTTGATGGAGCTAATGAGTATCAGTTGGGCCTGGAGCTTCACCACCTTGAGTTTGAGGGGGAATGTTGAAATATGAACAGAAAGCAGCCATTGTCAACATAAGCAGGCAGCTTCTAAGCAGCCTCCATGCCATTGTCAACATGAGGCAGCTTCCAGGCAGCCTCCATGCCATTGTCAACATGAGGCAGCTTCCAGGCAGCCTCCATTGTCAACATGAGGCAGCTTCCATTGTCAACAAATAGGTGCTCCAAGAGCACCCAAGTCCAACTGCACTTTCGGTGTTGTATGTATATATATAGCAATCCATTGTATAAACACACAAGAAAATAATAGAAACATTACAGAGAGTTTCTCTCTCATTCTCTCTCTACGATTAATTCTAACACATTTTGTGGTCGGTTTTGATTGTTTATTCCAAAGATTCATGCCCAAGTACTTTTCTTTCCTCGTTGGACTCCATTTGTCAGCAGTTCAAAGGCCAAGCCATAACCTGTTGAAGTGCCATGCTAAAGAATAAAAACTACATAAAATATCAAGAGAGCAGATTACATTTTTTTTATCATGATGAATCTATAGTAGAGTGTCATGTTCTTCTGATTTCAGAACTAAGTCGCATACAATTTCTATAACTATCTTTAACAAGTGCACAAGACAAGGAAGCTTTATGATATCACTTAGGAGCCTTCTAACTTCTACCACCGATTTTATGCCTAAACACCACGATCTGAACTGAGGGAAACATATTGACCCTATTTCCGAATACACCTACACAACCATGCAATACAAAGATACATTCCAGTGAAGACAAGAACTGAATAACAAATACCACTTTTAAAAAACCTTTGCATTCATACCATGATAGGAGGAAAAGAAAAAGTAAAGATGATAGTTTCCTCGCTGACCTGAAAAAAAAAAAAATTAAGCAGAGGAAAATTTAGATTTTGGTTAATAAGAGATATAAACATATGCTTGAAGGAAGAACTAGGTCTATACAATAGATCATAAGTTAAAGAATCATGAACAGAAGTATTACATGAAAGAAAAATATTTTTTGTTTTAAAAATTGAAAATTTATTGTTGGAACTTTTCGAAAACCAAATTAGTGTTGGATTTTGCAAAAAGACATTTTCTTTTTGGAATTAATTGGGGTAAAATGTACTTTGCACCTCAAAGTATTGAGTAATTTCCAATTTGTTCCTGAAACT
>BRYF01000016.1:18286483-18291483 GCA_030159135.1 Actinidia polygama | reverse complement strand
TCTCTTTTCTAGGAGAAGAAAGACAGAGTCCTAATCCCTATTAAATTGTGAAAATGAAGAATCATTTTCTAAGTTGGACTATTATGAGAGGAGTTTATCTTCAAAAGGAGTTTTTCTAATTGATCTCTACAAGAGACTTACTAATACTAAACTTCATTATACCAAAATTCCAACAAGAGTTTCATATAGTCTGTTATAGTCTGTTTCTTTTATATTTTCTTATATTATTGAGGGTTTAGGGTTGAGTTTTGTAGTGTTTCTTAGAATATATATGACTATATTAAGTGTATATGCTTATCACTTTCTAATATTTATTTTATCTACCTATTTCAGTTCATAAGCGTAGGAACCTACTAATGCAACATAATATTCGGAAGTACCAAGGTCATTTCCACATAGAGCTTGAATTGCAAGATTGAATTTTGTTTCAAGTGCAGAAATTATAAAAATATATTTTTGTGATTTTTGAAAGATTGCGTGAATGAATTATTCACTTCAAGTGTTAAAATGGCATGGTTCAAGTACCTAGTCTACTCCTAGTTTAGATGTTCTAATTTCATCTCTTTTTATGAACTCAACCAAATCTCACGGCAAAATACTACTGGTTGAAAAATTTTGCAGTGAAAGTATATTTTTTGTCCAAAGATTTGTTTATGAAATTGGTAATGGGTTCATATATTATTTCAAACACTTAGAATGCAATAGATCTAAGCATTGCTTGTATCAATTTAGTAATCTTCTTCACAAATAATCAAAGATGTACGCAATTTTAAGTTTTGATCTTGAAAATATCATTAACCAATCCTAAACAACCATTGAAACCATGTTGAAAAAGAGAAGAAATTAATTCAAATTAAGGTTAGGAAGGGGACATAGTCCTTGAACCAAGCCAATAGATTTAGCAATAGAGAGTTCAATCTTATGTGCAAGACAAACTAAGAAATCAAAAGAATTTAACATAACTTTATATAAGACATGAAAATATAAGAGCCTAAATGAAAATTACAAGTTAAAATAGAGAGAACTTACAACCATGCAAATAAAGTAACTTAAAGGAATTAGAAGCTTGAAAATGGACACTAAGAATATCTTCCTTCCTCTCCACTCTCTCTCTAACTATAGACTAAAAAGTACTCCTAAAGTTAGAGAAAATGAAAGTGAAAAAGTCCCCAAACTAAGTAGAGAAAAAAGCCTAATTTAAGAAGTGTGAGATAACCTTTTTATAGGCCAAGAAAGCTCCTAAAGCTTCCAAAAATATGCTTGTAATAATAAGCTACCTCTAACTTTGTCCAAAAGCTACCTCTAACTTTATCCAACCACTCTCTTTTGGCCCAACTATTCTCTTTCTCTCTTAAATCAACATGCTACCTCTTACATTGACTTGAAATAAGTGGGTTTGATATGACCAAATAGCAGGAAGAAGGCATCCTTCACAATTGAACTTTAGTACATTGATGTTGTTCAACCGGTTGAGACAATTCCTCAACCAGTTGAACTTTAAAGTTTCGTGTTTCTGCTTCTGGTAAACTGGTTAAAGCTTCAAGTTCAACCAGTTGAGATTTGAGAATCCGCAACTTTTTTGCTCCAAATCATCTCTTCTTGCATCCTACTCTCGTCAGATCTTTTTTATGCTCATTTTGTCTTGTAAAAACCATTTAAAACACTTACGCCAAATAATGGTTAGCTCGAATAGATAATGCGCGCAATAAATCTAAAATGAAGGGGAATTCGGCCAATAAATTGTAATCAAATGTGTGAATCAGTAGACATAGACGGAGAGTCTTGGATAAGGGTCGTCAATGGGTCGGGTCGGGTCGGCCTAGCCCATTTTTTGTCTGTCCGAGCTCAATGGACTAGTCAATGGGACTGGCCGGGCCCATCCATGGGCCAAAAAGATGAGGCCCAAGCCCTATCCATAGGCCTTAATGGGCCAGGCCAAACCAGGGGCTAAGGTCCTTTAAATAATTTTTTAAATATATTTTATTTCAAATTAAAAAACTAAAAATATAAAAGATGAAAAAATTAATGCGTAATTATATTAAATCATCCATAGATATTGAATTTTTATATATAAAATATAAAATATTGTAAAAAATAATGCATTCGATGTGGGTCACAGGCCTGGCCTTCGGGTTGGGTCACGGGCTTCAAAATTGGACACAGGCCCAGCCCATACTATCCTTGGCTTGGGTTTTCTGGGCCATGGATCAATCCGGGCCATGGATCGTGAGCTTTTTGATGACCCTTAGACTTGGAAAGTCTACATTCATATTGGTAGACACGTCATTGATCGATTGTTGATATTACTTCGTAAGATCGTGTGGCGTGGGGAGACACTGATCGTTGATAGAGTAGAGACGAACAACTTAGAAGATTACAGGGATATACCTGAAAAGCTATGTCATGCTCATGGGTTTTGAGTTTGTGGTGTCTGGGTCTTTTAAGCGTTTTAACTTTATTCATGAATTTTTCTCTTGTCTATGGTTTCTTTTCTAGCACTTAGATTTTTCGCATACATCTGTTGTCTTGTGCATTTTACTGATTTATTTATGTTTTCCGTATTATTTTTTCACCATGATTATTAAAAGATTTCTTTTAGTTAATTTTATAACTAAGAATAAATTGTGTGACTCTGTGTGGTAACTTAGGTTAGCTACGTTTTTATCGCATCAATGTTCACTCGTGATTGGTTAAACAACTATAAATGAGTATAATGTGTTATCAGATAGGAAAACAAAATTGAACTCTGAAAATGCCTCGTTTTTCTTTGTGCTGACATAAATTAACAAATAATGACACTATAAGTGATGGTAGTCATGGTTCTTCCCATAAAATGATGGAATTGTCCCGTCTAACCAAGTAACAATATTTAGTTTTGTTTCCATCAAAATAATCAAAACGTTTACGTTTCATAGGACACCGAATCGATATCACGAAAGTTTAATATTTCCACTGAAATAAATTGAAACACTACGAAACATTTAGTTGTTTCAGCACCGATTAGGAATATCTAACCATGAAATTTTACGATGTTCCAAAATTAATTTTTTTGTACCGAATATTAGTTTACTATCCATAGCCCGAGAATTTAAACTATGAACCCATATTTTCAAATGTTTTGGATGGATTCATTTTGTCCAGATTTTTTTATAAAAAAGATATATATATATATATACTTGTTTTGTTTTGTTTCACTTTCCTATTCCTGTAACGAAGAGAATCAAAAAAATAAAATGCAAAAAAATAAAAAAGAAACTCTTTTCCAAACTAGATTTAAAAACCTGCTAGACCTCTATTATACCAATCCTAAAGGGTATAAAACAGATTCAGATTGATATGTAATGTGTATATACAAATCCCTTTTCAAAGTCTTGATCCATAAATGCCATAATCCAATGACACGGCTTGGTACCTTCCAATCAAAGGGATTGCCAACTTGCCAAGTTATTAGAATCCTAAACGCGGGTTCCTACTAGTCCTACTAGGTTTTGGACTATGCCCCAAACCTATATATACTACTAGCAGTAGCACTGAGGATTTTTCAACCCTCCGCATACAACACATCAAACCGCCGTCTCCCCATCTTTGTCCCCTCTGTCTTCTTCATCCTGCAGCAAATATTACTCCTTTTCTGTAACACCCCGAATCCTTAAACTCCATTAACTTCATGAATTACGCCGTGAATGATAATCAAAGTGGATTGTAGAAAATTAGTGATCAAGAAATCAAATATAAGTTAGAATTTATTTAAAGCCTTAAACTTGTAAATTGTGTCCAGTTTTTCTCTAGGCATTCGAACGCCCATATGGGAGTTTGAACGCCAAGCCTAAAAATCAAATGTTCAACTCTCGCACTTATCGAACTGTAAGAAAGACATTCGAACCCTGCCAAGCCAAAATCCTTCTTAGTGTTCGAACGGTCTTTCGAACGCCAGATCCAGAAATCCTTCTTAGCGTTCGAACGCCAACAGTAAAAGCTAAAAATAAAAAGGGAACATGAAAGCAAAAAGGGGTAAAACCCATGGGATGATTTCCCTATCAACCAATATACACCACATATACACACCCACACTTCATAACCATACAAACACTTCCAACCTCACACACTCACTCATTCACGTATAGAGAGAGAGAAAGAGAGAGAAGAGAAGAGAAGAAGAAAAGAAAGAAGGAAGAGGAGAAAAAGGAGTAGAAACTAAGGAAGCTCAAATCAAGCTTGTGGAAGCTTGGGAAGGGAGGTAACACTTCAAAAACCTCAATTTTTGTTAAGTTAAAGTCTTAACTTTAAATCCTAGATCTAGCATGCTAGGGTTCAAATTAATGGTTGAATTTGAGTTATGTAAGTCTCCTTAGGATATCCTTCACATCCTAAAAGCCTTGGAAAGATTTGAGTTGTGTTGGGGAAAATTTGAAGAAATTATTAGAGTCCAGTTACCTATTCATACGATTTTACACAATGAGCGTTCGAACGCCCAAGAACAGCGTTTGAATGGTCTGAACATTATACCTAGGCATTCGAACGCCACCCGAAGAACACTTTTGAGCGTTCGAACGGTCAGCCATTTTTAGCCTTAGAGTTCGAACGCCAATTCCAACGTTCGAACGCCAAGTCTAAATTGAATTATTTTTAGCCTTTTTCCTTAAAGTAAATTGATATGTTGTATCCTTATATATAGGAACGCCGAGCGTAGAGCCTAGACAAGGAAACCCAGATGAGTAACACAATGACATGGACAAAACCTATGTATTTTTAAAATAATTTTCAACTTATACTATATATATGCAAATATTTTTCATGTTTCAATGCATAAAATGAATATGTTACAACATGAATATTATGTCTTCGAAACGTATGAAAATGTTATGATGCCTATGTATTGAAACTCCATGGATAAATGATTTAGCATAATTGTGAAACAATTTTTATGTCTAGCATGGATTTACATAAAAAAAAAAGTATATTCAGAATATGCATGTATGGTGACACTCGGAGTCCTCTCT
>BRYF01000016.1:18188983-18191483 GCA_030159135.1 Actinidia polygama | reverse complement strand
AAAGGTCATAGAATATTTGTAGGCACGCCACAACGCCATCGCGCAAATGACACTTCGCCACGCATTGGGAAAGAGCTAGGTAGGGCAGATATTATAGTATTGTAGAATCAGATTGATTGTGGGATGAATGAGGAATCGAAGGTCCGTGTGAAAGGCCACCTCATAAAAGGCCACCTCCCCCGGGCGGGCTGAGGTTATGGTTTCGTTCTCGCTAGGAATCCTAATTTGTACACCTGCCGGAAAAGAGCACGACTCTCTAAGAAGGGCCACCTCCTCCGGGGTCATTATGTTTGTCTCCTTGTCTACCGAAGGGTGGACAACAACCAGAGGGTTGGCCTCGGGAACTGGGGAACCCTCCATGGGCGAGGCGGGGAATTGGTTCACCTCGTCAGTCATATAGGACGATCCTTCACCTAAGTGGTCGGACACCCAAGAAGGCAAGGAATTTTCTAAATTCTCTGAGCTACGTACGTCAGGCCTAAGGGCCATACACTACGAAATGAAACAAGAAAGCTAAGGATATTTAAAAGGGTGTTTAAGAATACTTACTAAAAGCAAAAAAGTGAAAAGGCGACCACATACGATGGCGAGGAAAAAAAATAAAACGGCAGCAATTTGATAGCACGAGCGAAAGAGTACAACGAAGTGGGTGTGACCCCATATTTATAAGAGATGCCTAGGGTTGAGATTCATCCGCCCCAATGCTCAAGATTTCGCGACGTTTCGAATACCAAGCTACTTACCGCCCTGTAAGGTTCCAGTTTTTTTTATATATATGATGTCATTGTGCCATGTGTGTGTATATATATATAATTTATATATATAGTTATGAATTTTGATAGAATTGGGCCAATGAAATTTAATTAGATTTTAAGTGAAGGTGTGAGAGAGTGGGTCAAATTGATTGGACCCAAGGTTAATTTTAATTTGGGTTTGTGCTTGGGCCAAGCAAAGCCCAAGGCCCAAGGAGGGCATTTAGGTCTTTTCCCATTACTTGACCTAACTCAAGTTGCTAGTATTTACTAAAAATATTTATTTTGCATTTATGGTCTTCTTCTTCTTCCTCTCTCTCTTGTTTTGTATTTAAAACTTAGATCTAAGTGAGCTAAGGTGAGGTTTGAGTGATATTTCATTGGAAATATTATCTACTCAACGAGGGCTTCGATTTGAGCCAAGAAGTTTTGAGATCGGAGCAATTCAAAATTTTAGACATCACCATTATTGTGGAGTTTTTCTTGCTTGGAAATGAGGTAAATGAGGTTAGTTCGTTAGGGTGTTACTTTGGATTTGTTGTTAAATAGCTTATATAAAGTCTATTGAAATATTACTTTTGGTATAGAACCCTAAATGAGAAATTTGGTTTAGATTGAAAATGGAAAGTGCTGGAATTTGGTTGCTGACGGTAGGTGTTAACACCCAAGTTTCAGGTATCGACACCTTTGAATAGTAACTTTGAAAATTTGACCACTGATGGCAGGTGTCGACACCCAGGTTTTAGGTGTCGACACCTTTGAAGAGGAAACTTACAGTTTGGCTACTGATCTCAGGTGTCGACACTTGAATTTCAGGTGTCGCCACCTAAAATTTTTTTGAACAGTGAATTTTTTTTTCACTAATGGCAAGTGTCGGCACTCAGGATTCAGGTGTTGACACCTTTAAAAAGAAAAACTTAAGTTTTGATTACTGATCTCAAGTGTCGACACCAGAATTTCAGATTTCGACACCTAAAATTTTTTGACCAGTAAAAAAAAATTAAAATAATTTTTTAAAAAAAATAGTTTATCTTGGAGCATGATGATAAGTTTACATGCACGTAAAAAGTTTAGAAATGGTTTGAGAATGACACGCTATACCGGAATTATATGACTTAGGTTAAGTACGAATAAAAGTCCTAGATGGCAACAATACGGCAGGAATGACATAGCTCACGGTGAAAGCCTGGGAAGTTGACAACACAAAAGTCCTAGATGGCAACGATACAGAGGGAATGTTATAGCCCACGGTGAAAGCCCAAAAAGTTGACGGATGCTGTCTCACGTGCCTAGTGCATAATGCAGTTCGTTAGATATTAGCCTAGGTGTGTCATTCAAAAGAATTGAATTATTTTCTTTTTGAGAAGAGTCGAGAACATGGTTGGATGTGAAAAATCATGAATTGGAAATCAAAAATATATTTTGATATAAATAAAAAAATATTTGTTGCATCATGTTTTCAGTGTATAGCTATGTATCATGGTTTTGGCTTGAGACATCAAGTTCATTGTTAAATCTTTTCAAGGTAACTCACCTTTACTATAAAATGAATTTCAGGAACCGAGGGTTATCCTGAGTCGTGAGGCTGTGAATTGCCGTTACGTTCGTTTTGTCTAGGAAAAATGTGAATGTATTTTTGGGATTGTAATTATTCTTTTGGCTTGGTATGGGCATTGTCCATGGGATATCACTTGTGTTTACTTGTGTTGCATTTGATAGCTCATGGAAAGTATGATCCCACATGAGAG
>BRYF01000016.1:18138983-18143983 GCA_030159135.1 Actinidia polygama | reverse complement strand
TTGGTTTGCTTTCAATTTAAAAACTTAAATTTTAGATTATTTTTTTTCTTTAACAATATTTTTTCTGACACACGTAATTTTTTTGGAACATCATAATTTCCAATCAGGCAGTTTGTGCCAAGAAAATTTCATAAAATATCGATAATAATTTTCAATACTTGGAAACGAAGTCTTCCGAATGTCTTTCTCATTGACTCTCCACTTATGATACCCTTCGAGAACATCGAGAACCCCTAGTTGGTCTATCAAATCATCAATCCTCAAAAGCGGACACAATGCTAGCAGATGGCTGACCTCCACTTTTCTTTTCAGTAATGAAAGCTCTAGCTCTACTACTGGCTTTTGCCTTTTCTAACCTGGGAGAGTAAGAAAGATACAGTGGTTGCTCGCTCTAATGTGGAAGCCAAGTACAGGGCTCTTGCGGATACTATATCAGACCTGCGTAGTGTCAGGGGACAAGTTCAGCCGAAGCATCTCATGCTCCCACCAAAATTAGGTGATTATGGTGCAATCGATCCTCGGAAACAGATACAAATTCTTGATCGTAAAACTGATAAGCTACCGGTAATCGATACAATCTTAAAGATCAGTTCTTCTTCTGGACAAACAAAGTCGGTGCTCTCCATGGCGATGCACTTGGTCTAATAGTTCCTACTCACATGGGCGCCACACCATTATTAGGGTCCGGAGCCTACACTAGTTGAGTAAAGAGTATCTCATTCTGAAGTATCCCTAATTTGCATCTCATCATTTGATGGGTCTTGTTAATATTATATGCCCAACTGTCTTTTTTCATTTAGGCTTTTTTACTTCTTTCAGAATGCAGGAAAGTTTTTTTTTATCATACTACAAGGCTCAAAAATGAATTAAGGGGTATTTTGCCTTTGAATAGCAACAGGGGTGTCCAAAAAACCGGGAGAGTAGTTGTCCTCCTGGGTTAGTCGGTCCAGTGCGCCGATTACCGAGTTATAAAAAAAGTAGTTAAACACCGAACAAGATTGGAGTGGAACGAACCCTACAATTTGGTCGGGTTCTAAAAAATATAGAGTCCGTGTTTGCGGTTTTATTTTTTTATTCTAGAATCGCGGTGTGAAATGATTCGACCCGTGTGTACATATAACTTGGAACTCTCCTGACCTTGTCTGGCAATGAAGACCTCTACTTGCTGCTGCCGATTATCTCGACTTTTTTTCTTTTCTTTTTATTGTGCCTGTTGTTAATACCTTAAATTTGTCATTGTCTATATGTAAAGACTTTTATTACACTTCTGCCTAGACTTATTATTTTGTTTTTGAATGTTTTGCTTTGACATTTGGATGTCAAAATATTGCTTTAATAGGCTACAAAGCACGAGTACGAGTACGAGTACGAGTACGAGTACGAGTACGGGGTACGGCAAAAATCTAAAAAGTAGGGTACGAGTACGGCCGCGGTACGATAATATGTATATATATATTTTATAATTTTTAATACATAATATGTATAGAAAATAAATATGCAATAAATTTTTGTATAATTATAGTATAATTATAGTTATAGTATAGTATAATTACACTTTAACCCCTTAATATTTATTTAGTTTCACAAATTGAACTATTTTAATTTTAAAAAATAACAAATTGACCCCGCTGTACCCATACCGTACCGGAGATGTACCCATAAATTTCAAACGTACCCGATACTTTTTTGTCGTACCCGGTACGATTTTGCCATACTGGGGCCATACCCGGTACGCTTACCGAAACTTTTATAAAGTACCCGTGCTTCATAGTTAATAGGTTAGAACCTAACCCAGACCGAAAAAACGATCTAGTTTTGAAAACATTGATAAAAGGGTAAATATTGCATGTTAATCCCTGTAGAATATAAAAAACATATGAGTTCCACTTCACTCTTCAGTGACCTTACACTATGGGGCTGTGAAATATCATTTTTATTGCAATGCTTAACCACCTACAGGCACAGGGTAGAAAAACAGGCACCACCTTTCATTCAAAGCACACCCTTCACACTCACCAACTAGCCAGCAAGTCATCCCTTTCCATTCATGCAACAGGGCACACACAAATTGACTCTTTAAATCCTTCAAACAGTTCATAACCAAAATGTGAACACAATCTTCTTCTTTTGTTTTTTAGGATATGAGATTCACGAGATGATAATTGAATCCATTAAGAAGCCCGAAACGTCATCAACTCGTTGTCAGGTTACTTCCAACACGAGCATTAAAATGAGACCAGTGAGGATATAAGAAAGCACTTGCGGGGCTGTAGGAGGAAGAAGGGAAAAAGCTTCCGAGTTCTTGAAGATAACGAAACTGAGAGAGGATTGATACTTGATTTATCTGGCAGAATGGGCTATGCAAGCAGCATTGGCAAGTACCAACTCGGTCGAACAATCGGAGAAGGCACTTTTGCGAAGGTCAAGCTGGCCATAAACACAGACAATGGTCAGTATGTTGCCATTAAGATCATCGATAAGCAAATGGTCATAAAAAGCAATCTCATGTACCAGGTACATTCCCAACCCATTTGGGAATTTACGTTATTCTTTATGGTTTAGAATGCATTTGAAGCTTGTATGGCTGTCGTGTGAATTTGGTATCTTTCTGATACATGAAGCATTGCTTTCAGGTAAAGAGAGAAATAAGAACAATGAAGCTTCTGCATCACCCAAGCATTGTCAGGATACACGAGGTATATATTTTGTAGAATATATGTGCAGAAATTGTATTGAGAACAAAAGAATACACTGCTTTATATATTTTACATTTTCTAGCGGAAATGAGTTTTGAGAATTTGGAGGCATCTTTTCAATGTTTCCCAAAAAAAACATTCTTTTCTAAAAGAATTCTAAAACACAACTTTTGAAAATTATCAACCAAACAAATTCTATGAAAACTGCTTTGCACAACTAATTCTGAAACAGCATCCAAACAAAGCAGATTTGGATTGCCTAAAAAGATTATTGTTGAACTAGACATTGATTATCTAACCACAGGTAATTGGCACAAAGACGAAAATTTACATAGTAATGGATTATGTGTCGGGAGGGCAGTTATCTGACAAGATGGTGAGATTCAATGTAAATAATTGATTAGAATTCAAAGCCTATGTTCGTGAACTTACAGACATCTCTAATTCCTCTCCACCTGTTCCAGTCTTATGTTAAGAGGTTAAATGATAGCAAAGCAAGGAAATGCTTTCAGCAGTTAATTGATGCTGTAGATTACTGCCATTGCAGAGGGGTTTACCACAGAGATCTAAAGGTCAGAATGAAACTCTTTCCTCAGTTATGTTTCGAAATTCATATCGAATTTGACTTGGCCATCGGCATTTCAAGTACAGCCAGAAAACTTGCTTTTGGATGCTAAAGGAAATCTGAAAGTATCAGATTTCGGACTCAGTGTGTTTCAAAAGGTAGCAACTACTTGTACACTTTCTGCTATGTTGGTTTGCGTTCACTAATCCGCTTAAGAAAAGTTTGTCTTATATATATGAGTTTCTTGCTAATAATGGGATCCTTGAAGCCTGGGGACCTACTATCTACGGCATGTGGCTCTCCAAGCTATGTAGCACCAGAGGTAACAAATAATTTTCCTGTTAAAACGGTATCCATAACATTATTTTTTTGCTTGCTCGAAACTAGAAATGAAACATAAATGAAAGAAGACTAACCCTTGTATGATAAAAATAACATACCTAACTTTCCTTCAATTCTGAGGCTGATGCTTCATTATTTGGTAAACAGGTGATAACAAATAAGGCCTATGAGGGAGCGGCTGCAGATGTTTGGTCCTGCGGAGTGATCCTTTACGAATTACTTGCAGGTTATCTACCATTTGATGATCTTAGCCTTGTGCACTTGTATAGGAAGGTACGTCTCCAACCTAAATTACATAAAAACCCAAGATGCAAGTATCAGGAGATTGTGATGGCTGACATATATGTCTCTTGCAAAGATATCGAGAGCAGAATACACATTTACAGAGTGGTTTACAGAAAGCCAAAAGAAACTGATCACCAGGATACTTGATCCAAATCCTCGAACGGTAGTTCTTCGAAACCATTGTACATAGAACAGAAGCAAGTTGTGGAATTATAATTAAAAGCAAAGTAGTTTCTTGTTATGTGATGCAGCGAATAACCATACCAGAAATTATTGAAGATCAGTGGTTTCAAACAAATTATGAACCTGTTGTGCGCATAGAATGCAATGAAAATATCAACTTAGATGATGTTCATGCAGCTTTCAGTTTAATCAAGGTAATTACTAAGGCTGTGAAGTGATTTCACAAGAGGGAAAAGGAAAATGATGAGGAAACAAAAATATTATTTTTTTTTTCTTTTTTTTTCCTTCTCATTACTTTTCCTTTCCCTCCATAAATTCCTTCTCAAATCCATGTAAATAAAATAGCAATATAGAGAGTTTCAATCTCCTATATATATTGAATCTTGCGTAGGAAAATGAGACCCAAACAAAAGTACCACATAGTCCAAGCTTCATCAATGCTTTCCAACTAATAGCAATGTCACGTGATCTTGATTTGTCAAGACTTTTTGAAGAACAGGCAAGTTGTATATATCTTAGTCTAAGTTCATTAGTTACAACAACTTTTCTTCCATCACAAAATCTAATGAACCTTTGTCCAATTTAGGATAATGAAAAACAGAAAATAACACTTGGATCCAAGCATACGATCAAAGAAACCATAGAGAAGATTGAGGCTGCTGCAAAGGATGTGTCTCTCTCGGTTGAAAAGTTGAACAACTCTAAGGTAGAAGTAGACAAATCTATTTTTTTATTCACCAAATTGGAATATACCAATTCTTGCTCAGCTAGTTTACATATTCTTGACAATATCAGGTAAAAATTCATCCAGAACAGCAGATGACTAGATGCTCCAGATCATTCTTTACCCTATCAGCAAAGGTAAATAATTGTCACATACTGCTTCTTCAAAAGCAGGATATTAAATTCTTTTTTTTTTGATAACTCAG
>BRYF01000016.1:18106483-18121483 GCA_030159135.1 Actinidia polygama | reverse complement strand
ACAACGGAACTCAGATCGTGGGCCAGAAAGTGAAGGACTTCTCAGGACAATTAAAGATCGAATTCGACAACTCAACATTGAGCTACCCTTAGGCAACAGGCAAGCCAAGGCCACCAATAACACAATCATGAATGGGATAAAAAAAAGCTCGATAAAGCCAAAAGTAAAAGGGTCGATGAGCTGCCAAACCTATCGGACTACACCGCGGAAAGAACCAAACAAAACGCCTTATGTTTTTGCTTTCAGATTAGAAGTTGTAATCCCGTTGGAGATCAGTCTGCCCACAATACAAACCGAAGCATACGACGCTAATCATAATGCGGAAGTCTTATCTCAGAACCTGGATCTTGCCGACAAACGAAGAGAAAATGCAGTAATACAGATAGTAGACTACTAGAGCAGTTAGCCAAGACATACAGCTAGAAAGTCCAACACAAACAATCCTTAATTGGAGACCTCATTTTAAGCAAAGTTATGGAAATACCAAGGACCCAACGGACAAAAAGTTTGGTCCCAATTGAGAAGGTCCATACAAGATAACTAAGGTCTCCGTCAAGAGCGCATACCATCTCAAAGTTCCGGAGGGCAAACAAATCTTGAGACCTTGGAATTTCAACAACTAAAGGAAGTACTATCGATAAAATATAATCTTCTGAATATATATATATATATATATATATATATATATAATTCCAATTACACTTCTAAACAATTATTGTCTAAAACTTTGTTTGCCATTATTATCAAAACTAAATACTCTCCTTATTACGCAAAAAGAACTTGGTTTAAACTTTCTAAAAAGTACCTCTAGCTCGGTCAATAAAAGATGCCGCATCCTTTTCTAAAAATGATTCATACTGGGAGGTACTCCTCATCTACCTAAGCACGAGCTAAGGTGGTTCTAAAGAAAAGCGCGAGACTAGCCATCGAGCTAATCAATCATAAGTCTGAGATCTTGAAGCAACGTGACTAATTGTTGAACTACTTAAGCATGAGCTTGAGATATCCTAAAAAATGCGAGGCTAACCCGTGAAATGCTCAAGCATGGGCTTGAGCACTACAAGACAAAGTCAAAGGAAAAAAACATTTGCACTATGAAAATGCAAAAATAGCATATTTTTGTTTAGGCGTGACCAAAACTTGTCCAAACGAGTTGTGACAAGTAAAAGAGCACAATACGATATGACTTGGTCGAAATACTACAAACATATGAGAAGAGTTAACCAAACTCTATCCCATGAGACTTATCTTGCGTTTATTCAGTAGACGTTTGGGAAGAATTAGTCAAACTCGATACGAGTCCTGAACTCTATCCCATGAGACTTATCTGTATTTATTCAAAAGATGCTTGGAAAGAGTTAGCCACGCTCTACGCGAGTCTTTAATTCTATCCCACGAAACTTATCTACATTCATTCAGTAGACGCTTGGGAAGAGTTAGCCTAACTCCACGCGAGTCCCGAACTCTATCCCACGAGGCTTATCTATGTACACTTGGCAGATATTTGAAAAGAGTTTGTCCAACTCTAGGTGAGTTCTGAGAGCTCGACCCAAAGACTCTATACACAACAAAAAATATATGCAACATAGCAATTTTTTGTTAAGGTATGGATATATTCAAACCGAGCTCAAATATATATAAAAAAACTATGTTTACGCTTCAGGCATACAAACATCAAGTATTTTTAAGGCAAAAGAAAGCTATGTAAGAACGAGCTGGAAAAGACAAATGTTTTATATATGTCCAAAAGACTATTCGAAACAAAAAGGATTCATAAAATTAAAACCCCCTTTCAGACGAACTCTACATATTGGGGGTGCATCCTTACTTACATTTCCAACCCCCTCTGCCTCATCCTCGAGCCTGCCACCTCCAACCGCACTAGTCCCTACTACTACAACCAATTTGAGATCATTACCCGCATCAGCCACCTCGGTGGGTTTCTCTAGGCCATCATTTGTCTCATTCTTCAAGTTCTCATCTTCCTCAAAACCAAGCAGAACGGGGCGGAAGAAGCTTGAGGAGAATCTGGTTGCTAGACCTCGTGTACAGCCTAACTCCACGCGGGATGTTCTATAGGAATGCCGAGCTCCTTCAAGCAATCAAACTAGCCTTCTTGGTAAATGCCAGGACAAAGCTCGGATAGCTACGTATCGTAATTGTTCCCGGTACAGCTAATTCTCCAATTGAACACCCCCACTCCTATATCGGGCCACAGACAACCTTTTGAGATCGCCCAGATCTCCCAACACCTTGTTTAACTACTTCTGAACAGCAGTTGCCTCACCCCGGGCCTCGACAATAGCTACATAGCTAGCATCTCGTTCTTGAATTGTAGTAGCAAGATCCAGCTTCATTTGCATGGCCACAGCTAAATCTAGTTTGGTCTGTTTTTCTAGAAAACTTATCTTCTTTTTAGATTTCTTGAGCTCGGAGGATTGCTGCTTCATACGCTCCCAACATCTTGTTCAACTGCTCCTGAACAGCAGTTGCTTCACCCCGAGCCTCGGCAGCAGCAAATCTTGGATCTCCTTTGAACCCTCAACGATAAGATAAGCAACATCATTTAGAAGCATAGTTGCCATAGGCAGAGCCAGACTGGTGTCGTGATCCTTCGCGCAAATCAACCATTATAACTTCCCGAGCTCAGCGATGAAAAATTTAGGCTCTCAGAGCTCGACTTGCTCTATTGGAGATAAAGTGAAGGCCAATATGGTTTCCCATTTCTTCTTATATCGCTTTGAAAGACCTTCAAAGGGATGCTTCCCTTTATGCTTGTTGAGAAACGGGGCCTCTGACAAGCTCGCCTCAACCATGCTAGGAGCAGTGATAGCCTGGCTTGGACCTAGACTAACAGTGGATCTTGGACAACTAGAGTCCTAGACTAGCAGAGGGATTAACTGTTGCTTGAGTCTTCTTCTGCCCAAGAGTCCCAAACTTCAAAGCCATATTGACCTCCCCCGAACTCGAATTCGGACCAACCCCTTCTGAGTAAGAATGCTCGATCACGTCCAGGGGCGGAGCCAGGAATTTGAACTCCCCTGGGCTATATCCAAAATTAATGAACTACAGAAAAAAAAATTTGACAGATGGTTTGGTGTTTGAAGTATCTGAAGCAAGAAAACACTACATCACTCCTAAACACTTGATTTTTTTTATATTTGGTGCGTGAAGGTTTGAAGCATCTTTTGGAGAAGCTCAGTAAGCATTTGATGAAGACTGTGATAAACTACCAAGCTCAGATCATACATAAAACTAAACCAAATCAACAACCTATATTCCAGTCATAAAACATTCAAATTATGGGGAAAAATACTTCAGCTTTGCACAACCTAACCTCTTTAATTTCTTTGAGGTAAAACTCTCTCTCTCACACACACACTCACGCACACAGTGAGATTTTGGAGGGGCCAGGACACCCCTGGTCCCCTCTCCCTCCCAAAACAGAGTTTCGTCGCTTTCTCGAATTTTGTATTTGTGTTTCATTGTATGAGAACATTTAGAGAGAGAAAATACATGATTAGTAAATAGTAATCGAAAACCCCAAAACCCTAAACTTACTTTTCATTTTTATCATACAAGAGCACTAAATCAATTAACGTTAATGTGACCCTAACGACAGATTTTTACACGAACGAACAAGACGAAGATATAATATATACATATATTTGTTATGTGTGAGCAGAAAGAGACGAACCTTGAGGTTAGGATAACACAGAGAGAGAGAGAGCTTCTTTGCGTCTGCTGCAAAACGAATTGGGGGCTGAACTTCAAAACTATACTTTGCAAAACGAATTAGGGGCGAGGCTAAACTGAGGCTGAGGCTGAGGCTGGGGCTGGGCTGAGAATAGTGGGCTGCCAAAAAACTGGGCTGGGCACTGAGCAACCTGGGCTAAACTAAATTTAAAAAAAAAAAATTGAACTAACTAAATTTTTTTTTGGGCCGAACTACCCCGGGCTACAGCCCAGGTAAGCCCAAGGCTAGTTCCGCCCATGATCACGTCTTCACCCTCAGGCTGAAGAGGGTCGAAAGTGAGGTAGTCAATGTCTTCAGGAACCAAGCTTAGAACCAAGATGGGATCAGCAACGGGACCTTCAAGGTTAGCTATAGGCTCGACAACTTGTCTCCTTCTCCTTACAAGCTGGTTGACCTCTTCTCCTTCCTCTTTCTCGCTGTTTGAAGAATCAGACAAGATAAAATTAGAGGAACTTGAGGTGAGCCCTTCGTATAGATCAAGATCTGTAGCAAGCTCAGCATTCTCATCAAGCTTGGCACTAAACTCTTTCGACCTAAATTTGCGACCTGGAGGAGCTCATCCCTCAATTCGTAGTGTTCGGAGCCTGCCCCTATCGAGTTGCTAACCTCGGTGCAAGATGCGAATTCTGAAAGATCAGCAACTTTTTGAGAAGCTCGCCTGTTCAGCTGATCTGCGCCTAATTTATCAAATCAAATGGTCAACGTTTTTCAAATTAGGTATTTTTGCACGAAAATTGCTTACTAGCTACTTCTCGCCGTACTTGAATCTAAAGTCATCGACTGACTAAAGGATCCCAAGCTTCTCATTGATCCAAGAAAGTACAAGTGCTTTATGCAACCAAGGACCGACACGTGTCAATACAAATCTCACAAATATTTCTAAATGAATCGTCAACCTAACTGCAATGGCATGGCACATTGTAAGTGGCGATCCACAATTTCTTTAAGGATATAATTTGGATTAAAAAATTAGGATATTTGTGAAGACAAAATTAAGAGAAATTTATCCAAAGATCCAAATCGTGGTATTATTGAGACAATTATTAGTAATTCCAAACCATTAGAAGTCCATGATTATATAAGGTTTATAACCAAAAATCTACTAATTTTAATTGAGATAAGTGTAAACAAAACTATGCTTCTGTTTAATTCTAAATATATTTATTAATTTTTGTCACTATGGTAGTGATAGAAACTTTATTGGATAGATAAATTTAAGTACTGTTTAAAAAATTGTACTTTTTAGCATCACTAAACTTGTCGTTATTTGACCATCACCATCGTTGCTGTCCTTCCGTCGCCACCATTGTTGGACATATAAATTTTCTTATTTGAAAAACTTTACTCTCAGGAGCACTACTATTGCTGTTACCACCCCCAAAAAGGTAAATTTCACTCAAAAATGAATATTTTTAAATTTGTCATTTGAACAGACACTACAGGTGTCACATCCTCCACATAACAGATAAATTTTACTCAACATCAAATTAATAGATCAATTTCAACTCTTACAGTATGTTTGATCTGGATTTGTGGAGGAAATTGAGAAGAAAAAAAAAAGAAAACTTTAAAAAAATCAGAAATGAATTTAAAGAAGCTAAAGTAAACTCCTTTTTCAGTTTAAAAATGAAAAGATAATCTTGAAAAAAAATCCGATTTTTCATTAATCATGAAAATAAATATATTTAAGTATTTTTTGTCCTTGATTAATCGAAAATCCAAACATAATTTACAGGTTTTTTTTTTCCTTTTTGGCTGAATGGATGGCGTAAGCATAGATTTTATAGTTGATGATTGTTTGGGATTATATGTCAAGCAAAGCTCAGCATGTGAAGTTGCTTCCTTTCAATTTCTTCATTTCTATATTTTTAAGTAAAATTGTAGCTTAACAAGTACAAGGGGTTGAATTTTGAATAGCTCTGATAGTTCTAAATTTTGAATTTCTATATTTCTACATTTCTATCTTTTTTTTTCTTTTCTTTCTTTTTTTTTGGGTGTGTGTGAGAGATAGAGTCTACAAGCTGGTGATAGCATGCATAGAGTGGTTTTACCAGTCCCACTAAGACCCATTAGAGTATTTGCATCAACCTTGTTAAATTTGAGCTAAATTATAACTAAAAAATTACTTATTCTATTTTAGGTAGTCACTTTTATAATCCTAATTACATCAACATCTCTATTCTAATTCTATTTCTTTATAATATTACTTGTTTACTATTTTCTACTCTACCCTACAAGTTTTTGTTTTCAATGGTTGAACTCTTAAAATTGTCACATTATTCTAATAGTGATATTTTTTAAAGGATATATTTTTAAAATGGTCATATTGTTCCAATGGTATTTTTTTTATAAAGTATATTTTTATAAAGAATATATGATTATATTTTTATTTGACCTCATAAAATAAAGTCACGTAGCTCTTAATTGAACGGTATATGAATGAAAGGAGCAAGTGTAAGGAGTTAATTGATACCATTAAAACTAAAATATGCAAATATATATTTTAGTAAAAATTTAGAGTGCAAAATGTAATTTATTCAAAAAATTTAATAGGTGAACTGTGCCTGACTAGACACTGTAGCAAAACTAAATATGTAGGCTATTTTGACTATTGATGTGGATCATTTTAGAGATTTTCCCAACTAAAAGTAGCAAAAAAAATAATTTGGACAACTTAATTTGAATTCTCTTAGACCTGTTAGTGTTAGATCAGAAACTAAAGCTTAAACAATAAAACATCAATAAACAAATACAATAATAAGAAAAAATTAAAGCAAACGCATACTTATGTGATTCGACAATTGCTTACGTCAACGGGAGGTGAGAAGAAACTTTACTAACAAGAGAACAAGAACAAAGCTAAATTATATAGGAAACGGGAGGTGCGAACAAACTTTACTAACAAGAGAACAAGAACAAAGCTAAATTATATAGGAAAAAGGAGGCACTCTCTCTACTCAACTCATAGTACTCTCTCTTTTCTCTTTTCCTCACACCTCAGCACTACATTTCTCTCTTAGTCAGCCCTCTCTTTTACAGGCCAAGAGTGGGAGACAAACATTCCCAGAACAAAGGGGATCTTCCAATCATTCAGCCCGCCAAATCATGGAAGCCAAACTCCACATACCCTAAGTCAATGACATGTGGGTGGCTTGGTATGGACACAAGTATCTCAACAATTAGAAATCAAGCTCGAAAGCGCCACTCACACCTTACACGAGTTTTACCTTTAGCTTTAATTTCTTGCAAGCATATAACAATTCATCATGTTAAAGTTATTCGGCAATGGAAATACTTGGGCTTTTATGAATTAATAAATTAGAGTTTGTGACAATTAACTTCAGTAATAGATTTTTCTTTTCAATTAGAAATCACCTCAAATGATGAATTTTTAGTTGCTACTTTCAAAAACTGTTTCGCTGAACACTATTCTGGGAAATTGCTTTCAGACATTCACATCGGTAATGAGCCAAAAATAGTTTTCAAGAATTCTAAAATAATATCTTTCAAAATAGTTCACCGAACAAGTTTTTTGTGTCTTCCGAAAAATGAAGTATGCATAAAAAAAAATGCCAAACAGAAGTTATTTGAGTGTAGCATTTAAGTTGATTGATGCCATGCCATCTAATCAAACTTAAAAAAATAGTTGCATATTTGATATCATCGACTGTCATGATGAAAAGGGGCTCGATAGGTAGAACCATTACCCTCTTCCTGTTCTGGTTTAGCTTCACTGATTTTGCCCACTCTTGAAGGAATTGATGTGGATAATACAATTCTTCAAACCAGGACGTAACCAGGATTTCATCTTTGGGGGGCATGACAGAGATTGGGAGCAAACTTTGGAGTTATGTGGCCACCTTATTGTATTTATGTAAGATATATATAAAAATAGTAGGTAGTATACTAGGGGTTATGGTAAAAGTAGGAGGGCCATAGGCCCCTACGTCGATAGACAGTTCTGTCCATGCTTCGAACTGCATCATCATTTCCGCATAATATGGATAGAGTGTGTAGTAGCTAGAAAGTTATAAATTGAAAATGGAAGAACAAATTTTTGACAGTAGCGATGCACCTGAAGATCTCCTTCATCTTGATGACAGCTCAATCTAATAATAATATTTGGAATTTTGAAGAAGACTTCTAGTTGATCAAATGATTTCATAAATCAAACTTTCAAACCAAAAGAATTTTCACATGTAAAAAAAGCATTACACACAAAAAATCTATCCAAGTGCAAAACTTTCACTCTTTTTTGGGGAAAAAAGTTAAGTAGGGCATTTGGCATTGTGCATGGTGTTCATGTCAGATTGGTTGAGCAGAAAGTGAAAACCAAACTGGACCTCGTTTGGGAGTGCTTCCACATTTTTAACAAACTGCTGTCAAGATGAGGCTATGGCGATTCTTTATGCATTTCTTATGTATATATTGACATAATGATATAAATTATCTCTGTATATAGATTGCTGTAATTGAATAATATTTTGAGTTCAAATCACCTTAGATATTCAGCTAGAGACATAGTACCTCAAATATTTCGCTGGAGACAACTTCTCAAGTCCAGACATGTAGGACAACAAATGATTCGTTGTGCTTGAAGTATTATGTATATCCACTCCTTGCAGACTATAAAAGACAGAAGAATCACCAAAGCAATGTTAAAGACAAGAGTTCCCCACTATTTTAAAGACTATTACAGTAATGGAATTTGTGAATTCTATCCCTTACTATTTGGAGGCCACCCAATTTTAGCTGTATTTCTTCACGATGAGTACTTTAGAAGACTTGCCAAAAAAATTGTCTTTCAGAATAATTAGTTAACCATTTACGCAGAACTTATGATTATGTTCATTATGCTTTCGCTGCGAGTGTTTAGTAATCATAGAATAAATATTAGCTATTTAGAATTCTCTTACAATTTAGATATGTTCTATTTATGTTTTGGCTAGTAGTGTAGACATAGTGTCCAACATGGAGGAAAGGATTTTTAAAACCAACATCTGTAAACTTTCTTGAAATGTGTCCAAGGTCCACATACGTTATCCTAGACTCTTAAAAGGAGTTGCAAGCATCTTGTATATGCTCAAGTCTACCTCACTATGCAAGTTCACAGGGGTCTGTACCGATGGTCGCATTCGGGAACCATTACACATGAGCTTTTCAGAAATTGTCATAAACCTCACGGAATGTGAAACAACCACTAACAACTGGACATATATGTCAACAAGCGGACAGTTGGAGCAGCATCTGTGTATCTACATCCCTGTATATGTTGGTTTGCATTTATTTCAATATTAACGCTAGATGAGCATGAGAGTCTAACTAAAGTCCATTTGTTGAGGTGATTTTGTTGGGAATTGTATAGCTACATATTCAAATATTTAATTTTTATTTAAAATAAGAATTTATTTTATTATAGAATTGGATGTTGCTAGTAAATCATGATATGATATGAATATTATTATCATATATCATGAGAAATAAGATTTATGTCCCTAAGTTATCTAGAGATATGATATATGTATGGAAATAAGATTTATACACGAGATATTAATCGTTGATCCTAGTAACTTTATTAAGTTCGTAGTCGGTGATGAGATTGGATGTCTCATTAGTGAAGACTAATACTGTTAACTTCTATATGATATGATGGTTTTTCTCAACCATCAAAGTAGGTGACTCTAGGTTAAAGTATTGGTGTATTATGAATATACTTGAACTGGATCGTCGTACTTTATGATGAAATCATATAAAACTATCACTTTATGATGAAATCTTATATTCACAATTTGCAATTGACTCTTAATCCTGAGAGAACGGTAAACTCAAGTTCGTGACTTTGATTTATCAATGAGTGAGCCTAATTGAGGTCAACACCTCGGTATCTTGAGTCTGTGAGAACACTTAATTATTACTTGTGAGTTAATTAATGAATTTAGTCATTGAAATTCGGATTCGTTCTTTTTAATAAATTATTTGTCAAAATAAAGACTTATATTTAGGTGACTAAATGAGAAATTAATTATGAATCATAAGGGTTAGAAATAATTATGATTTGGTGGAGTCTAATTAATACAGCCTTAATTATTAGTACCCATAAAGAGAGGTTTTAATTGTAGTATTTTAGTCATTTTCTTTTGGAGTACAATCCAAATTATTTAGTGAAATTAATTTAGATTAATTAAATTACTAAATTAAGATATGAGATAACTAAGACTTCTAATATTTTAATTAAAGTCAAACTAGGACTCTCTAAGATTTCTATTATTTTTCTTGTTGGAGACCTAGCCTATATATATGATATGTGGGCTATCAATCCAAAGGATTAATTTTCTGCATAATTTTTTGAGAGAAAAAATCTGAGAGTCCACATTAAGATTGGTTAGGATTGAAAAAAATGAGAGAAGATCAAAGGGTCTAGGAAACTAGAAAAATAATCCTAAAATACTTAGGGTTTGATTAAAAATGTTATGAGATAAATCTACGCAACAATCTGTTCATGTTCAACCGATTGAACTTTTCTTCAATTGGTCAAACGTGAACCCACGCAAGGCAGCAATTGCAGGAACCCGTAGGCTAGGCAAGACAGCAGCGACAGGAATCCGTAGATGCGATAAAGGCATCTAAGGTTCAACTTTGATTCAATCTTGTGCAAATCAAGGTATATCTAACTCTCTCTATATCAATGTTGTACGTTTTGCATGGTGGCCTTTAGATTTGAAAGAAATAAAATTTATAAAAATTATGCGTCTACTGCGGGATACGATCGCCTTCGGATTTGAACTCAGAATATTATTCAAGGTTCAGCATGAGATACTGAAGTGCATTTGCTGCATGTTCTTCATCTCTAAACTGTTCATATTCGTTACCCACCTACATAAAACCATAAAGAAAATTATGCGTATCTCAATGACAGAATTAAGAAAGCACAAAGATTAAAAAATAATGATAACAAATACCGTGTGGTCAGCCATGTTTCAAAAATGTTCAGGCGCTCTCTCTCTCCATACTTTCCCAGCTCCTCAAACAAATCTTCATAAATATATGCATTTCAATCACACTTGTAACAGGTATCAAGAATGAAACCATTTTGCAAAATATGTGAGTTCATAGAAAATACGCAACCATCCATTTTCCAAAGCAACACAGGTCAAGATTAGCCTTACCATTGAACAACTCTTTTTTGTTCTGTTTTACAAGCTTTTTTCTCATCTAACGCCTCTTCAAATAGAATAGCCTGAGGCTTTCCAAACGATGCGTCATAATTGTCATCCATTAAGTCTGTCTGTTCCTTATTAGGAAAAGTTGAACCCCAAGTAACTCTAATCGGAGTTCATGGTTGAGATAAATATCAAAATGAGTAAATTAGTTACACATGGTTGAGATAAGCTAGCGCCACAGTGAAAATGGAATTGAAAAAGATGGTTGATCGCATTTACAAGATTTTAGCTTTGAGGTTTATAAAGATACTGTCAAAACTTATAATAATTGAACCCAGATCCTTGCGAATGAAATCATTGATTAGCCAGACCAAGGCTTATGATTGTGTTAACTGGGATTTTTTGATTCAAAATGCTTACAAAAATGGATTGTGGAGAGGTGTGGTGCAAATAGATCCTTGAGTGTATTTCTAGTGTCTATGTCCATTCTTATTAATGGTTCTGCTACCAAAGAATTTAAATCTAGAAGGAAACAGTTCAAGGCAGGGGGAGATCCATTGATGCGAACTTCAACCAACACACTATGAGAGACCCAACAAACATTGGAATACTTGCCCAAGAAAGCTAAAATTCAGATGTTCTTCTGATAGGCAACTCCGACCCAACGTTTATAAATAAAATGCGAATCGAATGTTTAAAAATAACAAACCCCAACCCAGTTATTATAATTGAATCACGAACCGAAGGTATAAAATTTGAACGCCACAAGGAAGAATTCTTGATATGTTCACAAGTTCTTTTAAAGAACCAATAGAAGAAGCAAACCTCACGTTAGTTTTTTTTTTATTTCATTCAAAAATTGTCCAGCATTACAATGAATGCATGCTATTTATAAACCATGGCTGAAAAGGAAAAGAAAACTAAACTGGTTACAATATAGAAGCTTAAAATTAAGGCTGATTTTGACAAGTCAACCAGCCAATTTAATTGATATAGAATTGGAAAGTCAATCAGTCATTTAATCTTCTGAAATAGACAAGTCAATCAGCCAAGTCAATCAGCCCCATCAATAGTTTGAATTAAATTTATTATGCCTTCATCTTCCTTTGGGCCAAGCTTGGAATGCCCCGTTTTAGAATCAGCCAAAATCTCTTGAATCAGCCCATGAAGTGCTTCTCTGATCTTCTTGGATCTTGCTCTAGTAATAGGCCCAACAGGAACATGCAATCGATCCTTCAATGGTGCTTGTTGATTCTCATCATCCATTGTCTCCATTTATTTTCAATGTAGTTTCAGAGGGGTTGAATGTTCTAATGCACGGAGATAAGGAGATGAACCTGATTAAAGGCATTTCGATTGGATCTAACGGAGTTTCATTTCACATTTATGTTTGTAGACAGACTATTTTTTTCTGCAATAATGATCTAGAGGAGGTTCTACACTGGAGAAGGATTCTCACATGCTTTTAATTGATCTCTGGCCTGAAAATTAACTTCTCAAAGAGCCAATTAATTGGAATTGGTGTCCCTATCGAGTAGGTGTCAAGGTTTGAGGATATTATGAGATGCAAGGTTGATTCCTTTCCTATTAAATACTTATGCTTCTTCTAGGTGCCAATTCGAGGAGAATCAAAACCTGGCAGGCTGTAGTGGAAAGATTTACAAGTAAACTTGTTTAATGGAAAAAAAGATATTTTTCAATTGGAGTGAGAGTTACTTTGGCCAAAGCTACATTTCATGTTCATGTTCAAGCTTCCTATGTCATGGATAATCAATTGGCAAAGATCCAGATATAGTTCTTATGGGGTGACAGTGCAGGCAAAAAGAAACTTCACTTGCTGGGGTGGAAATCTGTTACAAAGGGAAAGGATCTTGGAATTTGGGCATCAGAAGATTGGGGGTGATGAATGCAGTCTTGTTATGCAAATAGTGGTGAAGATTTGGCTCATAAAGAAATGTGTTGTGGTACAAGGTAATCATCTATAAACACAAGCTACCCACTGATAGGTGGAATCCATCTCTACCTAGAATCTCTACGGTTTCTAAGGTGTGGAAAGATCTTCTGTTCAATGTTGATGGAATCAAGTGTTGATGTCCAATCAGGGACGTTTTGAATGGCTAGGTGGAAGGGCTTGGGGCTATCAATCTATTTCGATAAAGCTCTAGTTTTATAGCAGTATTTGCTACTTATATTTTCAAATTTTATAGGTTCACAACCCTGAGATTAAAATTAACGTTGCATGTCTCACATAGATTACAAACTTTAGATTTTGTATGTAAATTCGCCTCACCAGGGATATAATCTTGCATCTGTCCTTGGACCAGGGGATCAGACTTACTTTTGGAAAGACATGTGGTATGATGAGATCTCTGCAACAGCAATAATGTAGACTATTCTCTGTTCCAAAAAAGAAATCAGCAACTGTTGGGCTTGGTGGGTCTTAATAGAGATGATATCTGTCCAGTGAAATCTTACTTTAAGAAGGAGATTATTTGACTGGGAAGAGGTTATATTGCAAGAATTGACTCAGAAAGTGGAAGGAATTCAAAATCTTCATGATCGAAGGGACAATCTATGCTGGAAACGGGAATCATGATGGTTTGTTTTCCTGTCAAATCTGTTTATATGAAATGGGAATCAAAGTCTTTGGATAGAAATGCAGACTAGAGATGTCTCAACCTAATTTGGAAAATATTTTCCCCTTTAGAATTCAAGTATTTTGTGGTTCACCAGTAAGTATAAAAATTTGGAGAAAGCTTGTTGGAAGGTAATCTTCTATGATGTTTATGATCATTATGGAGTGTAGGGAATCATCTAGTCTTTAATGGAGTAAGTCCTATTTTTTTCTTCCTTGATTGAGATTATTAACAGCAGGGTGCGCCTTTTAGGGTTAAGTTTCCTATTTTCTAAATGAGTACACAGTTTTGGACTTTAGGTGCTTAAGGAGTGTCAAGGGTTGAAGAAGGTTGGGTATTTGGTTATCTCCTTTGTGGTGTTATCCTGGACAGCATGCTTGCTCTCTGTGTATTTTGTTTCAGTTTTGTTCGAGCCCCTAGTAGTAGTTTAGTTGATTTCTTATAAACCTTCGGAGTTTTTTGGTGTATTTAAACAAGGTATTGCGTTCGTTTTCGGGGAATCTTGCGGTTTCATTGCTGATCATGAAGTTTTGAGGGAAGCAAAGGTTGCAAAATAAGCACAGATCGGAGCACATACCTTCCAGAATGGGTGGGTCTCATAGTGGGGCCCAACACGATGGAACACACCCTTTTGGAGAGGTTCGATTGTGCCTAGATTTGCGCTATGCACATAGATGATAATTTGACATTATTTTCGGGGATAGTTGATTTGAATTGTTTGCAGAATCAGATGAATCTAGTTAACTTGAATGATTAGGATTAGGTTACAACATTCTTTGGGTTGAAAACATAAAGATGATGTTTGAGTTTCTTCGTGAAAAACATCGGTGTTTTCTTCCGTCATTGATGTACCATGTTATGGACTGAATTTGATTATCGAATTCTCGTTGGTACCAAAAATTTAGAAATAATTTAGATGTGAGCTGTGTGAAATACGAAATTCAGCTATTTAGGATTTTGTAGTTTGTTCCAACATTTCAAAGCTATGGAAAGAGCTCAATTGATAGTGATAAGAATTTTGTTTGGTTAATACATCTTTGTAAGCGAGATTAATTTTGGATTTGGGTTAGCTCTGAAGTTCTTCAGTTCATTTGGAATGAAAGCTCTTCTTTTGGGGTTTTTGTTCTTCTATTCAATTGGAAGCTTGGTTTCCTTCGAGCCTGGTTGGTTTGTTAGTTCGTTTGGTTTGGCTTGGAGATGCTTTGAGCATTTGTTTTGATGGTTACTCGAAGGACCTTGCTTGGTTTGTTGGTTTTGGTTAATTTGCCTTTCGTTAGTTTTTGCGGAAGCTTGGGTTTCGTTGGTGGTCGTGAAGTTTTGAGGGAAGAAAATTCGGCGGCACGTGCACAGCTTTTCGCAAAAAAATAAGAATAAATTCATGTTTTTTTATTTATTTTGAATCAATCAAACTTTTTTAATCACAAGTGTCAGAAATACCTTCTTTTTC
>BRYF01000016.1:18088983-18091483 GCA_030159135.1 Actinidia polygama | reverse complement strand
ATAAATAGCATGCACTCATTGTAATACAGGATAATTTTTGAATGAAAATGAAAACAAATGTGAGGTTTGCTTCTTCTAGTGGTTCTTCAAAGAACTTGTGAACTTATCAAGCATTCTTCCTTATGGTGTTCAAATTTTATACCTTCGGTTCGTGATTCAATTTCATTGGGTCGGGGGTTGTTACTTTATACCTTCGGTTCGCGTTTCATTTATAAACGTTGGTTTGGAGTTGTCTATCAAAAGAAAACCCGAATTTTAGCTTTCTTGGGCAAGTATTCCAATATCGTTTGTTGGGTCTCAACAAAGCATGTCGTTTGAGGTTTGCATCAGCATCTATGCAGCACATCTACTAATATCTAATGTTCTTAAGTAGAAACAGTATACCAAGTATATCTGCACGAAAACAGTACTATTTCAGTAGAAACAGTATACATCAAATGTATGATTTTTGAAACATCTTAAACGTCTAAAAATAAACTGCCTTGAATTCCTTAGGTGCCATAGTTATAAAACCTCAAACATGAGATTGCATTTTTCATCTTTGTTTCGCACCCTCAAATATGATTGGCATGGTTCACCAGGTGGTAGAAGATATATTTGTGTAGGCCTAACATGACAGCCTTGATTTGATCCACTATCAATCTCTTTTATGACAACAATAAAAAGTTAGCACACATTTATTGAAATAAATATATAAACTCGTCAATGAAAAACATTTTACCTTCAGGCAATTACTGGAAGCCTTAAAATATGACCATTGTACAGAAATAGAGATGGAAAAAGAAAGCTAACAGGAGGTTAAACCTTTAAAATGGAAGTAAGAGAGTGTTGAGATCTGGCTCGACTAAAGACCCTGTAGGTATACCTTTGCCAACAGAGTGTGTAGCTGAAAACTTGTGGAGAAACTCATCAAATTTCATAAGAAAATTAAGCTGAGGACAATTGTATGAAACCATTTCAGATATCTAGCATATAATTTCTTTAGGTTCTTGTCAGCATGTTGTATGGGCAAGACCCTTTTAACAAGGTCAAAATTGACTCCAGAATTATGTGTTACCAAATAATTGCGAGAAATTTAAAGAAGCAACAAAAAAGCCAACCAGACCCAAAAATGCAATTGTAACAAGATAACTGAAGATCGTGAAACGACGGAAAATTAAAATTCAAAAAAAATAGAAAAAGAAAAAGAAAAAGAAAGTGAGTTCGTAAAAACTTAATGAGAAATCCTAAACATAGAAAACTCACACAAATGTACAATTGAAAAACAGAAAATTCCAATTAATTGAAATCGAGACCAATAGCAGAATATGTTACCCAATAATTGGCGAGAATCTAACGAAATCAATGAACATTCTTGGATCCATTGATGAACGGACCATGGCTTTCTTCGATCGGTCGTCTCTCTCTTCTATCGGTCTACCAGAAAACCCCACAAACGTAGAATTGAAGAACAGAAATTTTCAATTAATTGAAATTGAAATCAAAAGTGAAAGTGAAAATCAATAAGCACAATGTGTTAACTAATAACTACGAAAAACTAAAGAAAACAACAATCAATTAATGGTCTCGGATCCATTGATGAACCGACCATGTTTCTCTTCCATCGGTCGTCTCTCTCTTCTAGAAAACTGACAGAAACGTACTATGAACAACAAAAAATTCCAATTAATTGAAATCGAAATCAAAATCGGAAGTGAATTCAATAGTAGAATGTGTTACCTAATAATTGTGAAAACTAACGAAAACAATTTACAATTGTTCTCGTATCCATTGATCAACCGACCCATGTCTCTCTTCATCAATCGTCTCTCTCTTCTATCGGCCGTCCACTTTAGGTTTCTTTACAATTTATAGGCAACGCAAAGGACCGTTATTTTTACACTTGGGCCCGTGGGCTGCATGGAATTACAAACCTCATCTGCGTGTTTGAATAAAAATCATATTCCGATTAGGGCCATCATTTTCACAATTTATTTTTGCTCTTATATTTAGTACTCATTAATTAAACTTACATAAGTTTAAGGTATGTGAGCAAATCAATTAACCATTCGGACCCGCCAAGTCTTTTATTCTCCAAATTCCCTTAGCCTTGATGCTTCCGAATGGAGCCTACAGTTGGTTTGCAACGGAGTGAGCAAGTCCAAAGATGCTTCCGAATGGGGTCTACATTTGGTTTGCAACGAAGTGAGCACACACTAGACCACACACACACACACACACAAAACCAACTCTCTCTCCCAGCACACCAACACAAAAAAATAGATTAGATACCAACAATTGAACATTATTATTTAATACAATTTTCAACTATAATATTTTTAAATTATATACTCGTGTATACACACACATATATTTTAACATTCGACAAAAAAATCATAAAATGTAGTCCATTAATCCATTTGATAATGTCCCAAAATATTTGTCGTTAACAAAGAAAAGTATACAATTTTCTATTTTACCCTTTGTTTTCTCTAGCATTTTAATCAAAACAAAAATTCAA
>BRYF01000016.1:18076483-18078983 GCA_030159135.1 Actinidia polygama | reverse complement strand
TATCAAATATAATAAAAAGACATAATTAAGCTAATCTAGGGCTAATTTAGGTCGGTTTAGAGCATTTGGACTACAATTATGCAGTCCAATCAGTTTACGATATTTTCGACACTTGTAGCATTTTTGTTATGTTTTGGGTTTTTTTCTAGAAAATTTGACCCGAATAGATTTTCTGACGAAATTGACTAAAAAATTGGACGCATGTTGAGCTTGCATGACTAGACCATGTGGAGCCATGAGATCCACATGGTGGTGTTACTCACGAGTCACCACAAGCTTTAATGGCTTGGGTGACTCATCAGCATGAGTCATCACCATGAGTCACTTGGTGACTCACCATAGAACTACCCAAGTCAAGCATTTCAACTTGGAAAAAAATCTACAAATAGAGAGAAAGAGAGAGAGAGAAGTAGAGAGAGAAATGCTTGACTTGGGTAGAGAGAGAGAAAGAAATTCAGGAGAAGAGAGAGAAGAAAGAATATTTGGGAGATGAGGAAAATTATATGGTATGGTCATTTATAATCAAGAGAGATAGGACGTAGATTCAACGATGAGATGATGTCCGATTAAGATAAAAATTCAATATGTTGTTCATGGCTAATAGATAAGTATATCTAATGGTCACGATTCCAATTTGAGGTAAGCAGAAGTATACAATATGCTTTTTAAACTCTAGAGTACTTTCATAAATACCGAATTTTTGTATTCCTCTTGAGCATGTGTGCTATCTATTGAAATCTATGGTATTTTATTAGAATCATGATCTGTATACTTTCTTGTATGATGGCTAAATATTATGAAATTGATTGGTACATTGACTGAGTGGACTCGTCAATAGTTTGACTAATAACTAAATAAGCTATGTGAGGTGGGTGAGGCCGGCCACTAGTGATGTACCAGGAAAGACCGAGTATGAGGCCTTTTATGATTTGATGATTTGTTGAGCTCTTTTAAAACTATCGTTGAGCCATTAATTTGAGCATTATTCTCATCATAGTGTATACTTCCATACTTAAAAATTATTTTTCAAGTTGACGTGAGAGTTTTGCTAGTGCGAGATGGGTTGGGTGAAAGATTTAAAGATTTTAAATTATAAATCATTTTGTATTAATTATTTTTCGAGCTATTATAATATTAACATTTGAAAACTATTGAATATTTGAGAAAAATAGTGCTCTGATTTGTATATATAAGAAACACGATTATTGATTTAATTAATGGCCAGAAAAGTGGTAGCCAAACAATGTTATCTTGCCATGGTCTCCATTAGGACGGCCATGAGAGAGGTGCAACTGGTTGAAGAGGAATGAGAAGTCTTGGAAGATATAGGCAAGATTCCTGAGGCCAAAGTCATGGAGGATCTCGTGCTCTATGATCTTGATGAGTCAAGCTCGAACCGCTTCTTCCTCATTGGTTCAAACCTAAGGGAGTGGGAGAGAACCGAGATCATCGAGTTCCTAAAAACTAACATTGAGGTCTTTACATGGACTCCATACAAGATGCCTAGGATTGACCCAAGCTTTATCAAACACGAGCTGAATATCATTCCCGAGGCCTATCTAGTGAAGCAACGGGGAAGAAGGTTTGCAATTGAGCATGTAGACATAGTTATAGAGGAAGTTGAGAAGCTAAACGAGGCAAGTGCTATCATAGAGCTTTTTTATCCTAGTTGGCTGTCCAATATAGTTATGGTAAAGAAAAAGATAGGTAAGTGGAGGATATGCGTTAATTTCACAAGCCTCAATCGAGCTTGTATAAAAGACTACTTTACCTTGCTAATAATTGAACAACTGGTGTGTTGTGGACTGCAGAATTTCCCATGATCCAGCTGTAGCGAATATGTACAATACCAAAAATTCTTTTCTGATCTAGTAGAGACTAATTTATATGATTAGAATCATATCCTCATTGATTCAGAACAATAACAGGTATCAATCGCTCGATTACAACCTCCAATCTTCTGCTGTATTCCTCACACATGCCTTACTCTAGAGAAAGTGGGCACGCGGCTACTAGGGTTCTCCAAATATTTTTTTATTCATAAAAACATGAATCTCGGAATCATATCATTAAACCCTACCTACTAATAGCATTGTGTATATAAAGGCTACATCAAAGACCAAAGGATAAGTATGATTAGGCTTTCTACACAAACAAGGACTCCTAATCCAACCAGGATTAATCCTTATTTATGTAAATTATAATTAAGGCCACTCCTTGTCATATCAAAATTTTAATTCGAGTTCTTTTCTATTAAATACTTATTTATCTCCCCACAGTAAGATGACAGATACTCGTTTATTAAATTAAATTACTGATAATTAAATTGAATAGACTTATTTAATTTCTTGAGACCTTCCACTTAACTTATTCATAATCCACAATATCGTTTAGTGTGTCTAATCCAAGGATAGTAATTGGGTATAAGGTGTTGGGAAAAAATTAGGTACTAGACAACTCAATTGGACATCAAATTTATAAAAATATTGGGTTTAAACTG
>BRYF01000016.1:18038983-18041483 GCA_030159135.1 Actinidia polygama | reverse complement strand
CGGTGTATAAGTAGATATCGAGCTCTTGCCACGGGCATACCACGTTGTACACATGCAACAGATCTGAGGGGTCGAACGATAGCCTTTCCCTTCACATGAGCACGACCCAGACAAAGTTAACTAACACTTGCATAAAGGTAAGTCGGCATCGAGCCATGACTTCCTTTAGCATTGGATTAATGGAAAACATAAGGCCTACTTGATGGATCAACCACGTGCAAACCAGGATGTGGTCCCCATGTCATTTTACTACGTTGGCTTCCTTATTAGGTAATGGTCTCTCTATCAGCACATTTGTTGGAATATCATGGTCATGCCTAAATCGTTCCATTGCATTGTCATTATAAACAAGGCATTGAGCTCAGTTCAATTCCATGTTTTGAATGCGAAGTAGTGAGAACGAGCTCAATCTAGGTAATCGTGAGCAGAATTAGTTGACCTCCCAGCGAGCTCCGAACTCTTCCCCACAAAGCTTAACATTTGGGTAGAGTTAACCGAGATCCCTGCAAGCTCTGACCTAAAGGGGCATATCAACATTTCATTAAGGGACAACTCTTAAGCCCTCCCCTACCTCGAACCCATCTCGGAAACAGAAAGGCTTAAGGGGGAAAACTCTAACCATAAAAGACTTCAAGGCAGATTTTCAATGCAACTAAATGAACCATCAGGGCCTAGATTTAGCAAGTACGGGCATGGTTCAGACCCATCTCATTACGAGGAATGAATTTGAGGGGCAATCCAAGGTCCTTATAAAATAGAAAAAAGCTTCAAGTTTACCCATCAATGGCGGATGGACAACCAGACAGTCAGAGGAGTTCAACAATTTTCAACAATCAGTGTGGACCCATTTCAGTAGGGAAAACAGATCTGGGGGCAACCCGAAGCCCTTGGGCACAAAAAAGCTCAAAAATCACCCATCAATGACGGACAGGCGTCCATAGACATTCAATAGACATATCAAGAAAAAATTCAAAAAAACTCAAGAGGACCTTATAGAGAAGGTCAGAAAATGGGGACAATCATCAATATAAAAAAATGTTGTTAGAATCGGGATCGACAATGAAATCGGCGACAAAAATGATGTTTGGACAACGGCAACAGATCTAAGGCGCACTTTTTCTCTCTACAAATGCACTCAAAGATGAAGATGAATAGTGGTTGGAAAATTCTAGCTATTTACATGAAGCTTAAAGGGAAGTTTTTTTTGCCAAACACGCCCTTAAGGTGCTTTGGCTCCTATGCCAACTTTTCAATCCTGGCCAACCAGGTTTTGACACATGGCAGACGAATCACCGCGACTTCTTGCCAAACAGTTCCTAAAGGTAGTGAGACGCTTCGGCATCCGTGCCCAAATCGAGCTTCGAGCGAATCATACATTAACGCATGGCAACATGACAGACTAGCTACTAGCCATACCTTAGGGGCATGGCTAGGACAGTCGCCTATTCATTGACATAACAATCAGTACATCTCGGAATGCGCCAAGTTGTAGTTTGTCCAGTGACATGACAGTTGACAAGCACGCGCCAAACTATACTATATAAGTCCAAGCCTTATTCTTTCAAAGGAATGCAATTTCTTATGATCTAAGCTTTGAACTCTCGCTCCCTTTACATACACTAGTTTTCTCCGATCATCTAACTTGACCGTTGAAGCTCAGAGAGCTTTAGCGGGACAGCTCTTGATGAGGATCAGAAACATCAAGATGGAGCTGCTACACAAGAGCTTGGAGACTTGCATGTATCGAGTGGACCAAGACACGAGCAAGGGTAAGAAGTATTCAGCAAGCTATGGGGAGCTTGATTGCTGCCCATAAGGATTTAAATGGCTTGGGTAAACTTGACTGTGTGGGTCAAGAAGCTTTTAATTCAGTTGGGTTCCCAAAGTCCTTTAACTTATTGATTAGTTATGAGTTAATTGAAGGCCCAAATCATAATGGAGCTGACGCATAAAAGGCCCAAACCATATTGGCCCATCTTGGAGTACACAAGAATTAGTCAACTTTCCTTTTAATATCTTTGAAGTTATTCAGTTTCCTATTTGATGTTATTTAGTTTTGGAAAACTAAGGCTATCTTGGTTCGCCAATTTATTTACTTTTCTATTTTTGTTTTAGGCAAGTTTTGACATTTTCAATGTTTCCTTTTAGCTAGTTTGTAGTAGCCCTATTTAAAGTGGGGTTCACATCATATGTAGTGGTTTTTTCGATTGGCAATATAATTTGTGAGAAGTTTTCTCCTTTATTCTTCATTGAACTCTCAACGAACGAACAAGTGTATTAGCTTGTAGCTTTCAAACTCAAGTGATATTATTGGTTCTTGTTTCATTCATAAACAACGGGTCAATAATCCTTATTCTCCTGATATTATTGGTTCTTGTTTCTCTAAACAACGGGTCAATAATCCTTTTATTTGAACCTGTATTTGGCGATCTGGGTATTGAATCAACATTAATCAGAAAAGTTTCATAATTCTTGTGAGATTCGTATCAGCTCTGATGGC
>BRYF01000016.1:18016483-18021483 GCA_030159135.1 Actinidia polygama | reverse complement strand
AATACGGATGAACCATGTGTGTATCAGAATTGCTAGCGAAGCGTGATGATGTTTTTTAATTTTATATGTAGATGATATTATACTAATTGGGAATGAAGTAAGGGCGTTATCTAATGTTAGAAAACTAGAAAAACAAAGTCCTAAAGCGTTTAGGACTATGATTTTGAGAAAAAAAGTTGCTAGAATTTAGAAGGCAGCAGCAATCACAGCCAACGTAGGCTGCACCATGAAGCCATGGGCGCGGCAAACCATAGCTTGCAGCAAACTAGCAGCACTGTAGGGGTAGTAGCAAGGCTACAAGGGCAATTGTGAGACCCTAAACCCTAAATATTATAATTAGCTTAATATCATGCATACATATGTGGAGATTAGACTAATTGAGGTGCTTCATTAACTTAGTTTAATGAGTGGGAGATATGGTAAAATTTTCATATTTTAAGCATGATTAGTGTGTGATTAGTGCATGATTAATTATATTAATCCATGACTTATTATAATTAATTAGCTTAAGTAGGGTGATTACTAAGGTGCTAGGTGTGTAGGAGTGTGTGGGAGTGTGTGGAGGTGAAGTGTGTGGTATGTGTGTGAGAGCCATGTGTGTATATGTGTATGTGTGTGTATTCATATGCCATGCAAGCAAAATAGATACAACTTTGTATATATTATGGATGCCATATACAGGGGAGAAAGAGAGAGAAAGGATGTGCTTGGGAGCTCATTTGAGAAGAGAAAGAAGAGAGAAGGAGAGGAGGAAAAAAAAGAGAGGGAAGAAGGAGAGAAGAGAAGGGAGAGCTTGGAAACATCTTGTTTCATCAATCAAGGTGAGTTTCATCTTATTTTATGTCATTTAGTTACATTTCTAGTATGTGTGTGTGAGTTTTAGCCAAGGAAATGGAGGGAGGAGGAAGAAAGAGGGAGAAGGTGGAAGGAGCTAGGGTTCCTATGGGAGAAACCCAAACCATGCATGATTTGTGTGTTTTAGAGTGCTTGAATTTTGTTTATAGTGGTTTTCTATCATTTTACAACTTTAGGTCACTTATGAGAGTGTATTGAGGTGATTTGAGGGTGGATAGGTTAATAGAAGAGAAGCCATTTTCAAACTAGGGACACCTCTTACCGTTCGAACGCTGCGCAGAGCCTTCGAACGCTAAGGCCAAAAGGAGAAAATCTAACTTTTGGACATTCGAACGCAACGTTCAAACGCGAGGCCAAATAAGGTAGCATTCAAACGCAACATTTGAATGCTAAGTCAATTATGAGGCAGCGTTCGAAAGCTGAATAGAGCATGTGAATGCTAAGAAGGAAATTGGTGGGTTAGGGTTCAAACGCCTCTGTGCAGCGTTCGACAATCCCGAGAACTTGAAAATGACTTTAAGCCTTAAGGTTCAAACGCCAGGTGAAATAAAGGGTAGCATTCGAACTCTACAGGGGGCATTCAAACGCTAGCAGAAATTTGGGGCAGTTTGGCTTATAGAATCTTCAAATGTTTAAGCCTAGTGATGCACCACATTGAGACTTAATGCATCACATTGATGCATCGCATGTGGGTCTGAGAGAGATGGTTACCTAGGTTTGGATTGCATACATCCAATACATTATAGTAAGGCAATGTATTGAAAATTGAGGAGGAAGTTTCTTATGTTGGTATGCCTAGGTCATTGATGCATTGCATTGAGAGAGAGGATTACATTGTTAAACCAATATGAGAGTGGAGGTGAGGTGTGTGTGGAAATTGCATATGTTGAGTTCTTATCATTAATAATTTATACAGTGTAGTAGTGTACTGATGAATTTGTGACTGACAGGAGCTAAGGAAGGAGAAGTGCCTTCGAGGCAACGTTAGGCGTAATTTTATTGCGGTGTGTGAGGTGACAGGTGGAATTAATAAATAGATAATCGTATTCATATTGACTTGACTTAATTGACTTGATATAATGCAGATTATTAATATTCATATGAGGTTACTTGATATAATGTAGATGTTAATATACAATTGAGGTAACTTTACATATAGTATGCCAATTATCTATTGCTTTGATATCTATGATGTATGATATTCTTTTATCATTTTTATATGAGTTAATTATCTGTTGTGAGCACGTTGATTATTAGCTCACACTCACACAGATTGTTTTGGTCGGTGAGGTGATATGGATAGCTGTCCGGTTCACTGCGGTCATGGCCATAGACGTGGTAACTTTCCTGTTCATGGGTGGATGTCATTGGCAGAACTTGGGACAATTCTTGTCTTTCTACAGTTTTGTCTAGTTGTGTGTGGAATGTATAAATGTTTTATGTTTTATGGACAATATGTTTGTTTATAATCAGTTCAGGATGTGTATAAATGTCTTTATGTATGGAGTTTGGTCTTTAACTTTCAGTGAATGAGTAATTATGTACTCTTTACAAATTAGAGTATGTGGTGAATAACAAAAATTGTTCGCAGGCATGGTGGCCTGTGCGATCACATCCCATCTAATTAGGAATCGTTCGCAGGCATGCGAAGAGGCAACAACCACTGTTCGGGCAACAGACGCGTAGAAGCATTTAGTGTTTCGATCCTTGATTTTCTCATGATATTTAAGGTATCTTGAACCCCTTCTGGATCAACGTTGTACGATTACATGGTATTAAGGTCTGAAATAGAAAAAAATAAAAACTTAGCTTCTGCTGCGGGTATGCGATCCCTTCACTAGTTACATGACATGATTAATAAAAATTAAAGTTCCTACATGTTAGTATTCATTAAGACAAACATGGCCTTAGATATTTCTACTTATACATTAAATACATCTAAAATATCAATATCAATATAAGTATCAATATATCTAGGGTCAATTTAGTGATTTCTTCTCAATATCATATTTTCTCTCTACTGTGTTATATTGGGGTTTTAACGAGTATGTATACATGTGCATATCTGCAATCTCATATCATTATTACATATTGCTACTTGGACATTGCTGTTATTGTTGTCTCAAGCCATTATTACTCCAACACACCGCCACCACCAACTATGCGCTTCTATCCTTCAAACCCCCTTGCTTTCCCCCTACGACAACCACTTCCATAATGACATCACCTGCTACCTCACCTCCCCATTATCGATGCCCAACCCACACACCATCGCCAACACCTAACCTATGCACCCCCATATTTCCTTACCCAATTCCATCCCCATCCCTATCCCCATATTTCTGTATTTGGATATCTATACCCCGAGATATTTGCGTATGAAGTCATCTCAAGTTTTTTGCAAGTTTCTTACAGCATTGGTTCCATGTGTTGCCACTTCACAAACATGTGTCGACACTTCAAGCCTTCATTCTTCAGTTAAAACTCACTATCTCCAGGTGTCGACACTTCCTGTGTCAGGTGTCAGTACTTGATCATCTGACTTCAAAGACTTTGGCTATTGTTCGTAGGTGTCGGTACTTCATCTATCAGGTGTCAACACTTAGTCATGTGTCTTCAAAGATTTTGGCTATTGATCTCAGGTGTCAACACTTCTTGTCTGACTTTATGAAGTTTAGCTACTTATCTCGGGTGTCGACACTTCCTTCTTCAAGTATTGACACTTCTCATTTATCTTCATGAAGTTTGGCTACTGATTTCGGATGTCGACACTTTGATTTTCTAGATTTGAATCTTTGTTCACTGACTTCAGGTGTCGACACTTTCTGTATTTGGTGTTAATACTTCATTTCCCAAATTTAAGTCTTTGTCTACTGATCTCAAGTGTCGACACTTCTCGTCAGAATATATCTATTTGATTTCCTTGGACATTTATCATCGATTCTCTTTACAATCTTCGAGATTTCCTTCCCATGGATGCGTGTGATCTTCATTGACTTTGTTCCATTGAGACATATGATTTTCTTTTTGACTTTTATCAGATTTAATAGTATATTCCCGAGTCTTCAAGTGTTGACACCTTTAGAAGAAGTGTTGACACTTTCTGGGCAGAAAGTTTTTGTAGTTTCTTTGATCAGTTAAGCTTTGAAATGTAACTCGTATGTACTGCACACTAATTAAACGTATTAACCACTAATATAATATTTTGTTATCATCAAAATCGAAGCATTGAGCTAACAATCTCCCCCTTTTTGATGATGACAAAACCTTTAAAAATATGAATGATGAACTTTAAGAGCATATGATATTTGTAAGTACAATACAACTATTTAAGCATTGAACCATGTTTTGCTCCCCCTTTGTTTTGCAATTGATGCACTTCTCATTGTATTTTCACTTTATTATTTATGTTCATACATACCATCCATATATTCCATTTCCATATTCCATTTAGGCTCAATACGCATACGTATATCAATTCAATAGCATATCATTATTCATATTTTAACATTTCTCTTCCCCTTTTTGTCAAATCCCCAAAAAGGGTGTGTCAACCCATCAAATAGGGAGGCCAATTATATCAAGTGATCAAATTTAACTATGAAACCAATTTAACTCATAAGATCTATAAGCTATGCCATCATGAAAATCCATAAAAAGGCATCAATCCAATAGCTTAGAGTTATGAATTCATGAAATACAAATTATAACAACTAATATTCATGCATGTAATATGGGCAATGAATCAATTAACCATCAAGATAGGCACTTAATCAATCAACCAACAACTAATTTTTCAACTCATATGAAGAACATATATATGTGAATCGAGAAATCAAAACTAATATCCATGAAACAATTATATGTTAGCCATGCACAATTATATAAAATCAAGATATCCATAAACATAAATATATAGGCCTTGACACCATGACCGTCAATCAAACAACTCACAATGATAATGAAACCATGACAGAATAAGACATGAAGCAAAGGCAATTAAGCAACTCACAATTACAAAAGAATTATTATCGTGGATCAAAAGAGTTAAGTGCAATCAGAATGAAATTGCTCCCCCTTTCTCATGCAATGTATTATTCCATATTGGTACCATATATATATACATACATACATACATATATATA
>BRYF01000016.1:17986483-17998983 GCA_030159135.1 Actinidia polygama | reverse complement strand
GGATCGAGACGTCGATAGCATGATGACAAACTACTAACCAAGCCCTAAGAACATGTCTGGGTCAGCCACCTACTTACTAACATAGCAGTCAACACGTCTAGGCATATGTCGAGCTGTAGTCTGACCAGTGACACAATAGTTGGCGAATCTAGGCATGCGCGGTGCTGTGCTATGTAAGGTTAGCCCATATTCTCTCAAAAACATGAAAAATCAGCTACCCTAAGCTTTTACTCTCTTTCTCTCCATATACTTTGTTCTTCCGATCATCTAATTTGACTGTCGGAGAGTTATTTCTCAAAAATAGCTCTGACGGGCGAACTCACTATTTATGTGTCATAGCTTGGCCATAATAACCAGTGATTGTCTGCAGCCACCTTCAACCGCCACTGGTCCACCTTAGGTGTTTATCCTTGACTTCCTTTCTTTCATTTTTCAAATATTTCACCCCACATCAACATTATATTTATTTCTTAAAAATGAATATTTAAGGTTCATTTTAAAAATAGATAGATAGATAGATAGATAGACGGACAGACATATAGATTAGATAAGATAAGAAGATCAAGAAAAGTTTCCATTTATATTTCAGTTTAGGAAACTAAACTTGACTTGTCACGTGGTAGGGTGGTGGTCCATTCGTATTTAGTAAGGTATGCACACAATATTCATCGGCCAACCACCTTGTTAAGAAAATCTATCCAAAAGACCAGGAGACACTTGACAAGTAGGCATCAAATATTGAAAAAATTGTTTCTTATATTGGTAGTTTTCCTTGATTTTTAATGAGTAAAAGTTCCCACTTGTTGACAACCTAAGGTGGACACGTCGCATACGATGACAATGTCGCCAACACCTTTTTTGGTCATCACTAGACTCACCCCTGCCACGAACAACCTCATCTCTTCTCAGGTCTGTCGTCGCTCCTTGCTGAGGTGGTTCATCTCGCTTCGAGATGGTTCACCTCACCATGTACCTTGAGGACCTAGAGACCCCTTCTACATGAGACTCCACCTCCACCAAGCCTCCTATGTTCACAGTGTATTCTCCATATGGCATTCTCCTCCTTTTACTCCGAGTTCCTTGAACACGGCTTCCATACTTGGCAGCCGGATGATTATGCCGTGATCTTCTCACATAGCTCTCCGTGTATAGAAAGTTGCTCACCCTCCACCATAAAGGGGTAATTGCTCTATTTACTTGAGTTATAACTTTGATATTCTGCTCGGTCTCGCTTATTCACCTCGGTCTCATCTCCATGACGGAGGGATTTATAGTGGCTTTACCTAGGCCGGTAACATTTGCTCTCTTACACAGGTCACCTAGGGAGTAAGCTTGCACTTTAGGCGAGGAAAGAGTCCTATCATATCAGAGTCTCGATCATCTAGCCAAACTTAGGATACAAAAGGCGAGGATACCAGGAAACATGGGAGATCACCTCGTCGAGATGACCGAGCTTATGGGTGCCGAGATAAATCTACTATACAAAAAATCAAGGACCTAAATGCTTGAATTGATGCCATCAATACCGGCACAAATGTCTCAATTACTATAGATGTATTGATAAGGCAAACGGAGCCTCCGTTCATAGAAAGAGTGATGAGAGTTAGGGTCTCATCAAGGTTCAAGTTGCCATCCTAGCTCGGAGTATAGAAGGGAAGACAGATCCCATGGACCATTCAGACTCATACAAGAACTTGATGATTCTCCAAGGGTATTCAGATGAGGTGATGTGTAAAACTTTCTCAGCGACCTTAAAGGAGCCAACGAGATCATGGTTTAGAAAGTTATTTCCCAGAACCAACGATTCATTTGACAACCTGAGCAGGCTATTCGACGCCCATTTCATGAGCTGCGGGGTCATGCAGAAGAATGTCTCCCACCTCTTTACGGTCTACCAGAAAGACGGGGAAAATTGAAGGATTATGTTAGGTGTTTCAATCAGGCTGTCCTAGAAGTTGAAGATCCCATTAACAAGGTTGTGCTCATGGAAATGATGGAAGGTTTTCGTCCTGGCCCATTGTTCGATTCCCTCTCCAAAAATATCCCTGAAACCTTGTCAACACTCTATAGAAAAACTGGCAAATACATTGCAGCTGAAGAGTTGGCTGAGGCCAAGCGAAAGAGGTGAGGAAAGGATGACCATAAAAGAAAGGAGCCTGATACCCCGACGAACAGAATATAGGGACGAGATGAGCGAGATGTGAAGACACGGATCAATGAACGACATCCTCGCACTTCGCCTCATGCCCTGACTTGATGTTGCCTCCTCTCAACGCTCCTATAGCCCATATACTCATGGAAATCAAGAAAGAGGACTTTGTAAAGTCGCTTGGGAAGATAAAGACCAACCCCTCAGGAGGAATAAGAACAAGTATTGTGAATTCCACAAAGATCATGGTCACAATATAAAAGATTACTTTCAATTAAAGGAGTAGATAGCCAACCTGATCAAGAGTGGATATTTGAGGAAGTATGTTGCTGATCACTCGCAGCCACACTTGTCTGATAGGGGATATGCTGATAACAAGCCAATAGCAGGCGATATCCAAACAATCCATGGAGGTTTTTGATCAGAGGAATGTTCTAGCTCATCCCGAAAAAGGCATGCTAGAGAGGCAAGCAAAAGAGAGAGTCTATAACCTCTCCACACCTACATCCGAAGCTTTCCATCCAATCACTTTCACCAATGAGGATTTGAGAGGTTTGTAACTTCCCCATGATGATGCATTGGTCATATCTGCCAGAACCGCCAATTTCAACGTGCAAAGGATCCTAATAGACAACGGAAGTTCTATTGACATCCTATTCACCTTATCATTTGACATGATGAAGGTAGGGCGAGATAGGCTTTACCCATTTAATACTGCTCTAGTCAGATTTGGAGGGAGCTCAGTAACTCCCCTCGGATGGATCAAGTTGCCCTTAATATTGGGAGCAGAACCTCACCAGACTATAGTGTGGCAAGACTTCATTGTTCTAGATTGTCCCCTTCGCTTTACAACTCAATCTTAGGTCGCCCCACTTTGGGAAAAACTAAGGCCATTACCTATATCTACCACCTGATGATGAAGTTTCCTACGACAACTGGGGTAGGCAAGGTAAGGGGCGACCATAAAGTCTTAAGACAATGCTTCGTAAACGAGATGAAGCCCAACTCCATTCCAAAGCCCAGCGCCCAATAGCAATTATAGATAGATGAGGCTGAGATTGGTAGGCTTCATATTTTTTTTCCTTTTCTTTTTATGATGTAATTAGGGTGCACGTGTGATGTCATATATATGTATATAGGTGTATGTATATATATATATATATATAAAAGTTTATCTATATTAGAAAATAAAGTTATATATATATATAAAAGTTTATCTATATTAGAAAATAAAGTTGAATTTTTGTGTTGGGCTTGAAAATGGAGGTGTGAGAGAGTGGGCCAAATTGATTGGGCCCAAGTTTGGTTTTTGTTTAAGTTGGTTGCTTGAGCCAAATAAAGCCCAATGCCCAATGAGGGTGTGATGACCCGGGCCGTTAATTGTAATCGCAATCAAATTCCTTTATACACAAATCAGAGCGTTAAAAGTCTCAAATATTCAATATTTATTTATACAACGTCTCCAAAAATTATTAATACAAAATGATCTAAAATCTAAGACTTCAAGTCGTTCTCTCCCGACTCATCTCGTACTACCCAATTTCTCACGTACTCCTAAAAAACAAATTAAGTAGGGAAGTATACAATACGACGGAATATGCTCAACGAATAAAAAATGGCTCAACAATAAATATTAGAGTACTACAACGAATTAATATTTCATCAAAGACCTCATACTCGGTTTTTCCTGGTATACGACTGGTGGTCGGCCTCGCCCACCTCACCCAGTCCATACTATTCAATACCATGGCACTTTATCCAATACACATCATGATTCTAATAAGTCATGGATTTCAACAAATAGCACACATGCTCAAGAGAAATACAAAATCAGATATTTAAAGAAATTATTTTTGAGTTTAGAAAGCATATTGTATACTTCTTGCTTACCTCAAATTGAAATCGATACTCTTAGATATGAAGATTTGTCTCCCATAATCATCATACTAAAATTTTACCTCAATTTGACATTATTTTACCGTTGATCTACGTCCCTATAATTTTTCCAAGTCTCCTATTTTTTCTTTCTCTCTCTATTCGTGTGTGCACTTTAGCCAATACACATCATGATTCCAATAATGCCATGAATTTCAATAGATAGCACACATGCTCAAGAGGAATAAAAAATCGGATATTTAAAGAAATTACTCCCGAATTAAAAAAGATATTGTATACCTCCTACTTACCTCAAATTGAAATCGACACTCTTAAATATGAAGATCTGGCTCCCATGATCATCATAATAAAATTTCACCTCAATCCAATGTCATATTACCGTTGATCTACGTCCCTATAATTTTTCCAAGTCTCTTATTTTTTTTCTTTCTCTCTCTATTCGTGTGTGTCTCTCTCTCTCATTTGATGTCTTTTTCTCTTTGCCCTCTATCTCTCTTTTAACATGCACACACACACACATGCACACACATACACACACACACACACACACACACATATATATATATATATGTTTATATTTATAAACATAAAACCCATGTGGCCCATCCCACACCACATGTGAGCATGTGATCAAATTTCACAATTAACATAGGACAAGACGTGCCCCCATGAGTAGCCAAAATTCTTGTTAAAATTTTACTTTATACCCTCCAACTTTTAAGTAATTACATTATCTAAATGTCCTATTTAATTTTAACCCAAAAGTTATTAATCTTTTAATTTAATCCCAAATTATATTAAATAACTTAAATTTAATTTCATTAATTTCTCTTTCTGTAATAAAGTAAAGACAATTTAGAGGTGTGTATGTTAAAAGAGAGATAGAGGGCAAAGAGAAGAAGACATCAGCCGAGAGAGAGAGACACATGAATAAAGAGTAAGAAAGAGGAGTAATTTCTTTAAATATTCGATTTTGTATTCCTCTTGAGTAGTGTGCTATTTGTTGAAATCCATGACATTATTGGAATCATGATGTGTATTGGCTAAAGTGCTATGGTAATGAATGGTATGAACTGGGTGAGCCTGAAAATAACCCTGACACCGGATAAAACCAAAAAGACTGGGTAAGGTGGGCGAGGCTGGTCACCAATTGCATATTAGGAAAGACAGGGTATAAGGTCTTTGATGAAATATTGATTCGTTGTGCTACTCTGACTTTATTGTTGAGCCATTTTTGATTCTTTGAACAAATTCTATCGTATTGTATACTTTCCTGGTTAATTTATTTTTTAGGAGTACGTGATAAATTGGGTAGTACGAGATGGGTCGGGAGAGAAAGACTTAAACTCTTAGATTTTAGATCATTTTGTATTAATAATTTTTGGAGATATTGTATAAATAAATATTGAATATTTGAGGTTTTTAATACTCTGATTTGTGTATAAAGGAATACGATTGCGATTACAATTAACGGCCCATGGCCGGGTCGTCACAATTGGTATCAGAGCTTACGTTTTAGGTCCTACAGGGGACGGTGTGGGAGGTTTAGGTGGTAAATCTTACGGAGGATATATTTTTTACATTTTAAGTTAGATTGCCCAAAATATAATTTTTGATCAAAGTGCGCAGTGGAAGCGTCTTTCAAAATTTTGTGGACAAAATTTTTTTAAGGGGGGAATAATGTAATACCCCTACTCTAAATTATCTTTACTTTATTACAAAAATAGAAATTAATGAAATTAAATTTAAGCTATTTAATATATTTTGGGATTAAATTAAAAGATTAATAACTTTTGAGTTAAAATTAAATAGGACATTTAGATAATATAATTACTTAAAAGTTAGAGGGTATAAAGTGTAATTTTAAAAATAATTTCGGCTACTCATGGGTGCACGTCTTGTCCTATGTTAATTGTGAAATTTGACCACATGACCACATGTGGTGTGGGATGGGCCACATGTTTTTTATGTTTATAAATAAATATATATATATATATATATGTGTGTGTGTGTGTGTGTGTGTGCGCGCGTGTTAAAAGAGAGATAGAGGGCAAAGAGAAAAAGACATCATATGAGAAAGAGAGACACACGAATAGAGAGAGAAAGAAAAAAAATAGGAGACTTGAAAAAATTATAGGGACGTAGATCAACGATAAAATAATGTCGGATCGAGGTAAAATTTAAGTATGATGATCATGGGAGTCAGATCTTCATATCTAAGAGTGTTGATTTCAATTTGAGGTAAGCAGGAGGTATACAATATACTTTCTAAACTCAGAAGTAATTTTTTTAAATATCCAATTTTGTATTCCTCTTGAGCATGTGCGTTATCTGTTGAAATCCATGACATTATTGGAATCATGATGTGTATTGGCTAAAGTGTCATGGTATTGAATGGTATAGATTGGGTGAGCCTGCAAATAACCCTGGCACTAGATAAAGCTAGAAAGGCTTGGTGAGGTGGGCAAGGCCGACCACCAGTTGCATATCAAGAAAGACCGGGTATGAGGTCTTTGATGAATTATTAATTCATTGAGCGTATTCCGTCGTATTGTATACTTTCCTACTTTAGTTGATTTTTCAAGTAAACGAGAGAGTCCGGATAGTGCGAGACGGGTCGGGAGAAAAAGACTTGAAGTCTTAGAATGTATATAATTTTGTAATAATTATTTGTTAGACATTGCACAAATAAATATTTAGAGACTGTTGAATATTTGAGGAAATTAATTAACGTCCCGAGCCGGATTGTTACAGACGGCATTTAGGTCATATTCCTCTTTTGACCTAAACCCATTAATGCCACATTAATTTGACATTTACTCCATCTTCTTATTCCTTTTCTCTCTCTTCTTTCTCTAGGGTTATGAGCATTTGAGCTTAGATCTAGGTGAGTGAGGTATGATTAGAGTGGTAATCCTTTGGAGAAAAATTATCTACTGGACGAGGGCTTTGTGTTGAACAAATAAAGCTTGGAATCGGAGAAAATTGGCGTTAGGGCTTTATCTCATCTTCTTCACCATTTTTGGAGCTTGCATTGCTTGGATTTGAGGTAAAGGGGTTAGTTTGTTTGGGTTTTACGTTAGGGTTGTTGTTAATGGCCTATATCTAGCCTATTGATGCCAAATTTCAAGATGACGAATTGTATGTGACCATGAGTCAAGTGTCGATACCTTATTTTTAGGTGTCAACATTTTTTAAAAAAAGTTATATTTTGGCTACTATCCTTGGGTGTCGACACCTTATTTTCAGGTGTCGACACTTTTCAAAAAAAGTTACTTTTTGGCTACTGTCCTCAAGTGTCTACACGTTATTTTCAGGTGTCGACACTTTTCAAAAAAATTATATTTTGGCTACTGTCCTCAGGTGTCGACACCTTATTTTTTGGTGTCGACACTTTTCAAAAATAAAATAAAATAGTAATAATAATAATAAAATTATTTAAATAAATAAATACATTTAGCTGGTTTCAATAATGGTTTATTACTGACTGTTTTTAATACTTGCAAAGTATATTGCTTATATTGAAACTTTTAGCAAATGCAAGGTTTATGTGTGTGTGGAACTTGGAAATAGTTTTGTAAATAACACGCTAGGATATACCGAAATTAGATGGCTTAGATTAAGCCCGAGATGAAAAACCTAGATAATAACCACGCGGGAGGGAATGTCGATCCTTCGGTTAGTGACTGAGAATGCGGCTGGATATTAGGTGTGTCAAACCTTTGGTGAAAGTCCGAGAAATAGGCCGGAATGAGGGAATGTCAAAGACTTCGGTGAAAGCCCGAGAAGTTGATCGGATGTGTCTCACATGCTTTATACATAACGAGACCGATTAGGTACTAGCCTAGGAGTGTCATTCAAAGGAATTGGATTATTATTTTTTTTTGTTAAAAGCTAGTAAGTTTGAGAAATCATGGATTTGAAAAATCATGGAATGAATTCTTTTGAGAAAAGCCAGAATATGTGGAGACTAAATGATTTTGTGAAATTATGGATTTGAATCAAAAAATATATTTTGATATGAATGAAAGCATATTTCATTTCATCATGTTTTCATTGTATAGTATGTATCATGGTTTTATCTTGAGACATCAAGTCTATTGTTAAATCTTTTCAAGGTAACTTACCCTTACTATAAAATGAATTTCAAGTACTGAGGGTTATCCTGAGACTTGAGACATGTGGACGTCCTTTTATTTATTTGTTTTGATAAACTTATAGACATGTATTTTTGAGAATTGTAGTATTATTTTGGCCCGATGTGGGCATTATCCGTAGATTATCATTCATATTTGTATTTGATAGCTCATGAATAGAATGGTTCCACGGGAGGGATACTGATGTAATGATAGTCTATTGTCATGTTATTTAGTTTGACTTTTTCGCATTTAAGTTGTTTGCTTACGTGGCCGGGTCTTAGTTTGAACGGGTGTGACAGAGATGGAGGCACTGAGAGACTAAATAGAAAATGCACCTTTGTTGATACCCGAGACAAGGAAAACACAAACTGGAGGAAGTGGCTCCAATTTCTATACATCCCAACTACCCTGATCACCATGTCATGATCAAGATTAAATTGACTAAGGAGCTATAAATACCTGGTGGAATTTTTTAAGAAGAATTATGACGTGTTTGCATAGCCACAGGGTGATGTTCCAAGGATAGATCCTTAGATCGCCGTACATAAGTTGTTCGTTGACCTTGATCATCCTCCAGTTCGCCAAAAAGAAGGAAATTTTCCTCTGAACGTTTGAAGGTCATAGAGGAAGAGGTGGTTAAGCTCATCAAGGCCAATGTCATTAGAGAATCCCATTACCCATATGGGTTGGCTAACGTCATCGCCACCCTTAAAAAGGGGGAAAATGGAGAGTATGCATTAATTTTACAAGCCTGAACAAGGCATGCCTTAAAGACAGTTTTTCTTTGCCAAAGATTGATCTAATCGTTGATGCAACCTCCAAACATGAACTCCTTAGTTTCATGAACACTTTCTCGGGATATCATCAGATCAAAATGCATCCTCCTAACGTAGAAAAAACTGCTTTTATCATGGAAAGATGATTGTATTGCTACAAGGTCATGCATTTTGGGTTAAAGAATGAAGGGCTGCTATACCAGAGATTGGTCAACAAGATGTTCAAGGAAATGATTGGGACAACAATGGAGGTCTACATAGACGACATGCTGGACAAAACCTCAAGGCAGCAAATCACGTTGCCCACTTAGAAGAAATGTTTAGTATCCTGCAAAAACATCGCATAATGTTAAACCCTTACTAGTGCTTTTTTCGCGTATCATCAGGGAAATTCCTTGGTTTTCTGGTGACTAAACGTGTAATTGAGCTAACCCCGACTAGATTCAGGCTTTACTCAAGATTAGGTCACCCAAGAACATACATGAGGTACAACAGCCGACTGGGCAAATAGCCACTCTTAACAGGTTTGTCTCAAATTTGATAGACAAACGTTTTTCGTTCTTCAAGATTCTGAGGAAACCAAAAATTTTGAGTGGACGGATGAATCCGAGAAAGCATTCTAGCAACTTAAGAAGTATCTTGGATCACCCCCTCTGCTCAGAGTTTTTAGCATGGGCAAAGAGCTCATCTTATATATGTCTGTGTCACCCACTATTGTGAATGTAGTACTTATCAAGGAAGAAGACAAGTTTTAAAAGCCGATGTACTACATCAACAAAGTCTTCATAGGAGCTGAAACCAGATAACTGAAGGTCGAGAAGCTCGCCTATGCCCTAATGATCGTCGAATCAAGCTTCACCACTATTGCCAAGCACACTCTATTTTTGTGCTCACGGATCAGCCCTTAAAGAAGATACTCCAACGATTTGATTCTCCAACAAATGGTCCATTGAGTCGAGCGAGTTCTACATCAGTTATCGACCAAGGATGGCGATTAAAGCCCAAGTACTTGCTGACTTCATAGCCGAATTCACTTATGATGTTGCTCTAAATCCTGAGATGGAATCACTAGAAGAACACAACCAAGATGATGATCTGTCCAGGTGGAAGCTATTCGTGGATTTGTCATCCAACCCATGGCTGTGTCGTAAGACTTGTTCTCCAGACCCTTCAGGAGAGTAGATGGAGTATGCTAGTATGATATGCGTATTGGATTTAAAGCCACTAACAATGAGGCCGAATACTAAGCTCTCCATGCTGGATTGAGGGTCGCAACAGAAATAGGAGTGGACTCTTTGGACGCTTACAGTGATTCTCAACTTATTGTAAATATAGTCCAAGAAGATTACCTCGCCAAGGACATCCGAATGTTGGCCTATTTGGATGAGGTGAAACCCATGTCAGCAAAGATCAAAGACTTCAAGATTGGCCAAATTCCCAAAGAAGAGAACAAAAAGGCTAATGCCTTAGGTAACCTAGCCTCAGTTTTTGATTTCATCTTGGACAAGAATTCTCTCTTGAATTCTTGCCAGATCCAAGTATTGATATTGCTAAAACCATCTATTAAGCAGCAATAGACCCAACGTGGATGAATGACATCATTACCAAATTTAAAGATGGGAGACTGCCATCAGATAAGCTCCAAGCACGAAGAATTCAATATCGTTCAGCTAGGTTTTGCCTACTCAATTGAACTTTGTATAAGAGGTCTTTCTCAAGACAACTCCTAAGATGTCTCTAACCTAAGGTGGCACATTATGTGCTTAAGGAAATCCTTGAAAGCATCTACAGGAATCATTTAGGGGCAAGATCATTTGTTAGAAAGACAGTTCGTTAAGGATACTTTTGACCTCAAATGGAACGAGATGTGATGACGTTCACCAGAAAGTGTGACAAATGCCAAAGGTTTCCTCTAGTTAGTCACCTCCCTTATACCGATATGGTGCCAATGATCAGTCCATGGACATTTGCTCAATGGGAAATAGACATACTCAGAACTCTACCTCAAGCTCCATTGCAAAGAAAATTCTTGATTGTCACCATAGAGGCAGAAGACCTCTCTCCAAAATCACTTAGAAGTACACCAGGATTTTTGTTGTGAAAAACATTATTTGTTTATTTGGGATTCCCATGGTCATTATCTCGGATAATGCAAGGCAAATTGACAATGATCGATTCAAGCATTTTTGCTCGGACTTTGCCATCTCCAACCATTTCTCCTCGACTGTTCATCCTCAGGCAAACAATCAAGTGGAAGTCACCAATAGAACGGTCTTGAGGAATCTGAAGGCGAGGTTGGAAAAATCCAAAGGTGAATGAGCAGAAAACCTTCCAAGCATACTATGGGCTTACCATACAATGAACAGGATTGCTACGGGCGAGATGCCATATTCACTAGTGTATGGGATAAAGTCAATCATACCAATAGAAATAGGAATGCCGAGCTTTTCGACAAGATGAACAACGAAGCAGAACTGAGGCTTAACCTTGATCTCCTCAACAATGAGAAGGAATAAGCTGAGGTGAGCCAAGCTGCCTACAAGTATCAGGTCGCCAAGTACTATAACTAGAGGGTTAAGCACATGTCATTCTTGTCTGGCAACTTGGTCTTAATAAAAGTCACTTTATCCACAAGGGAGATTAACGGTGGGAAGCTCGGCCCTACGTGGGAAGGTTCTTACAAAGTTGTCAAGGTGTCTAGACCAGGAACTTATTGGCTAGAAGACACTACCTCGTCCCAGAATGTTGAACACTTGAAAAAATATTATCAATAGTTCCTTTGGTCACCACTTGATGAAGGTTGGCTAAGCAACGTGATACTATAGTGATTGTGATCGCCATTTTCCATGTAATTATGGTTATTTTAATAAAATCATCAAATTCTCTAGTTCAGTTATGTTATCTTGCTTATTTCGCCAAAATGGGTTGTATCGCTAATTTCTATGGGTTCAGTTATGCTAATTTCTATTTCATATTATCAATGGGTTCAGTTATGCTAATTTTTAGAAACGCCAAGGTGGATTGTCGCCAATGATACTAAGATTGCCAAAATAGTTTATCACCAATTTCAAAATGAGAGATTGCCAACTTTGCCATTCAGTTAGATTAATTCGATTGAGTTAATTTGAACTAAAATTAGGATGTTGCCAAAAACGGTTGGTTATGATTACCAAAATCGAAGATCGTTATATCGCCTATCTAGTTTACTCGCCAAAAGATGCAAATAGGATTGGGGATTACATCCTCCAATTATTCGTCAAGGCATAAAGATCGCCAAGTTAATATGATCGCCATGATTAGTATATTTGCCAAATTCATCTCGCCAATTGTTATTAGCAATGATGTCGTCTAGATCATCTCGCCAGGTTCAGTGCATACATTAATATTGATGTAAAACAAGCATTGATATTAAGGGAGAAGAGATGAAAGAGTCACAATTGTGTAAAGAACAATTCTCATTGGCCTCACCGTTACATTAAAAAAAATTATGTACATTGGAATCTATTGAGGATTAGGGCTGTTAACCTGCTCGCCCTTCTT
>BRYF01000016.1:17966483-17971483 GCA_030159135.1 Actinidia polygama | reverse complement strand
CAAGTCAAGCGGTTAATACTAATGAGTTGAGGGCGAGGTGAACGTCGAAGATAGAGCAACAGGTTGACAACAAAAGCAAGAAGAGCACAAAGCTGTGGGGAAGCCCTCTATTTATAGGGAGAGACAAGGGCTAAGATTTGTTTGCTTCAACAACCAGGATCACGTGATGCTTCGAGTTTTGAGGTCATAACTGCCATTCCCGCCGAAATGTCATTCTGCCATTAAAGCGCTCATTCACGTGTCAACCTATAAAGCCATGCCATCATTGCATGCTTACGTCGTCCAACAACAATCTATGATTCCTTACTTGAAGATACCAAGTATTTTACCTTGGCATCTCGAGTAGGGGACAACTAATGAGGGGTAAAAGTCCTCACTTGCTGACAACCTAAGATGGGCACATCGCATACCATGACCATGTCGCCAACACCTATGTTGGTCACCACTGGATTCACTTTGGTGCCACAAACAACGTCATATCTTCTCAGATCTCTCGTCGCTCCTTTTCGAGGTGGTTCATCATGCTCCGAGGTGGTTCATCTTGCCATGTACCTTGAGGATCTAGAGACCCTCTCTCCATGGACCACCACGCCTCTTATGCTCACGGTGTATTCTCCATATGGCATTCTCCTCCGTTTACTCTAGGATCCTTGGACAAGCTTCCATACTTGGCAGCCCGATGATTACGCCGTGATCTTCTCGCACGGCTCTTCTTTCTCCACCTATAAAAGGCCGCTCACCCTCCACCATAAAAGGGTAACTGCTCTCTCTTTGCTTGACCTTTAACTTTGAAATTCTGTTCGGTCTACCTTATTCACCTCGGTCTTATCTCAACGCTGGAGAAGCTTATAGCTGTTTTACCCCGGTCGGTAACGTTTGCTCTCTTGTGCAAGTCGCATTGGGTAAATACTAAGCTTAAGGAGCAATTCTAATTGTTGGTTGCTCATCCTAGATTTCTACAACTATAATTTAAAAAATAGATAATCTATTTTTAATGCAAATATGATAAAATTGCATTATTGTATATTGTTTGATAATTCTTTTATTTTTTTCTCAAATGATTTTCATATAGCAATTAATCATGCCCAAATTGCAACCTCTTATTATAGTAAATGGGAGAGAACCTAATTCCTTTTTAGTAAATGGGCAAGTGTTTGGGAAGTCCAATATCCAAGATTCTCATGTTCCTTTTTCCTAGAATGTGTTAAGAATTTTGAAATACGCGAAAATTAATATTGTGGGATTAGAAATTTATTAAGATAGACAACATATATTTTTTTGGAATAATTGAGTGTCCAACAATTAACGATGATGATTTTCACAATTTTCTTCTCTTCCAGTACACTCTTTTTTCATTTTCATTATCCAAAATTATAAAAAAAACTTGTATTTACATTTTTAGATTTTTTTGTTCAAATCTCCTAACTACAAACAATGACACCTTTGTAACTTTAAAAATATAGATAATGCATTTTGTGCAATGCATATTTGCTTACTTGTATTGGTAGATTCTACATTTTGGTTTATTAATCTAGTTCGATTTAGCCCATCATTCTCCTTAAAACTTAGGTATTAAGGAGAGAAAAATATAAGCATTATAGACAACATATAGGGGCCATAACTAGGCAATGTGAGACATTTCAACACACACCCTGAACCATAGTAACTAGACACTCGGCATGCTTGATGACAAGCCTAACCCATAACAACTAGACACTCGACATGTTGGACAACAGCCCCAACCTAGCTCTGATATCACTAATCAAACACAACCCATCTTTCTCCATAAAACTTAGGTATTAAGGAGAGAGAAACATGAACCTTATAAATAGCATAGAGGGGCCATAACTAGGCGATGTATGATATTTCTACAATTAATACGTAATTTTGCTTGATTGTCAATAATAAAATTGAATTCTTGTCGTTCTGATTTTCTTGACCACTTTTGTTTTTCAGATAACTTATTCGTCTACTATTAAAAGTTAACAGCAAAAACATAATAATTTTTTCAATTATTTGTATTTTTGAATTAATATGTCACATCCTTTTTTCACTTTTAAGCCATTTTAAAAGTTGAAACTTCTAAAAGGTAGATGATCATCTGTGAATTCTTAAAAAAATTACCCAAAACAAATAAACAAATTTGGGCAGTGTGAATATAACTTCATGTAATAAAAAGAAGAAAAAAAAGAGTTCATTCTTTCAAGAAAATAAAATAAAAGAATGACAAAATTGCTACCCTCAATTAATGGGAGATTTTTGAAAAATATACCTTTTGATTCCCTTGGATATCAGTATCTTACAAGAGAGAAAATTATACAAGAGAGAGAGAGAGAAGATTTTTATGATGCTCTAACAAGAGAATGAAATCCTATTTAAATAGAAAAGGGAAAATACTATTAGGATACTATTCGGACCTGAAATGAAAATTTAAAATCCACCTAAAACACGGACGCCGGAAGTTAAGTCACGTCTTCAACTTTCTCTATTCATTTCTAGTGCAGAATGGATTAACAACAACTTAATAGGTCCAATTTTGCAACCTACTAACTTCTCTTTCCATGTATATTAAATCTGGATCAAACCTTCCAAATTCAATATAGGTTTTCCTGCCTTGGCTTAATTCCTGTTTCAACAGATTAATTTTTCTAACTACCATATTTTTGAATGGCAAAGTAGAATTTAATCTGTTTGGTTGATAAAAATTTTGATAATAAACCTTTGGAATGAGAATTTTAGGCCTCTTGTGAAAATCCATTAGTTCTGATCTTTGTCTGAATTTTCAATGGAGGATCCTCTAGATATGGATGATCTTTTTGCAAAGGATTTTTCCAATTTGTTGAACTTCTGAGATTGGACTTCAATGAAAGAATCCAAATAATCTTTCATTGTTTCTGAATCATCAAAGTGGTCGTCTTCTGATTCATTTGGATATTGAGCTTCTCCTGCTAAGGCTAAAAACTGGCCAACTAGGGAAACGACAATGGCCTTCTCAGATTCTTTCTCAGCATCTTTTGATGAGCTTGCTTCTGTTAATAAATGCTGGAAATTCTCCATAAATTGGCTTTTGATCATGCCCATGACCTTGATCTGGATTTAGACTGGAGAAAGGTCTGATTCTTCCTTTCGGACTGCATCTGCAAGTGCCTGGAAGATGTTAGATGGAAGAGGAGGCTTTGGATGTTGTGCCTCGTTGACTTTCCTGTATTCATTTGTGGTGGATTTGATTAAAGAAATAGCTTCTTCATTTTTAAAACCATCCCACCATTTGTACCAAAATATTCTTTGAAGAACAGGACAGTTTAGATTATCAAAACTGAATTTTAGATTCTATTTCCAGCACCATGTAATTCTAAATTCAGTAAAGAAATAGATTTCTTTTTTATTTTTTGAAAAAGATGTAGTTTTTCCTTTTAGCCTGGGATGATACTCATACCAAAAAGAAAAGGTTTCCAAGATAGATTTTGGTAAAATGGACATCTCAGGTTCAATCTTTTCCCACCAATGCATAAACCGTAATGGAAATCTGAAGTTTTAGAAATATTTGAATTTAAAGAGAAAAACTAAGTATGGATTTTCGGTGGATTTTGGTAATAAAAAGCATAATTACACGTTTGGATGTAATCCCAGTAGTTAAAATGAAAATCTTTGGGATTAGATAATTTCAAAATTTTTTATTTTTCAAGGTCAAGTCCCCATTCCTGAGGATGTAACACCTTAATAATATAACACTTTAAATGTGTTATTGGAGTTTTAAAATCTCCAGGGTTAACATGATTATGGTGGATTTGAACTGATTCTGTCTCTACAAGCATTGCTTCATAGACATATCTCAGTCTTCCTTCCAGAACCATATAAGTTTGATTTCCCAAATATCTTTCTTTGATAAACCAGGGATCTTGATGCCACTATTGATCTTGAGTTTGTAAAGGAACAATGTTCTCTACATGGCTCTTTTGGTGGTAAACAACTTCAGAAGCCAAGGCTTCTATAGCAATTTTGGTCTTTGAATGACCTTTTGATGGTGCTGAGGATCCCAACTTTTGATAATCAGAATAGGAAACTCCTTTTTCTTGATTCTGAGTGGCCTTAGAATGACCTTTTGTTTGTTTTTGCTTCTTCTTTTTGCCTTTGTTAGGAGGCTCCATGGTCTTGCAAGAATTCATAAGTCAGAAAATCTGGTAGTGAATTGTTTTCTCCTTTGATAAATTCGATATCAAAATCAAAAGTAGATAATTGTGCTTGCCATCTAGCAAAAAGTTATTTAGAAACAAGATTTACATCTTTTTGAAGGATGTGTTTTGCAGCACTACAATCAATTCTGATAAAAATTTTTTTGTTAAGAATGCATTTAACTAAGGACGACATTTCTTTTTTAATAGTGGAATAATTTGTTTGAGCTCCTTTCCACATTCCAGAAGTGAATCTGAGACGTTCTTCCTGATTTGTGGAAGGATTCTTTTGCTTCAAAATTCCTCCATACCCTATGTCAGAGGCATCAGTTTCAACAATCTTTTTAAAACTTGGATTAGCTAGACATAGGCATGGCAATTGTTTAACTCTTAATTTGATTTTCTGAATAGCTCTAGCATGTTCAATAGTCCAGGATTTTGGGTACTTATGAAGTCTACTATACAAAATAGCATTATCTTGGACTATATTTTTATAAAAATTTGATACATAATTCAAGCTTCTCAAAAATCTTTGAAGCTGAGTTTTGTCTCTAATTTCATCTAGAAACTTTGAGGCAAATTCTATGCTTCGATCAATAGGAATAAATTTTTTCCTTTGAATATTGTGTCCTAAAAATCTGACACTAGTTTGAAAGAGTTTCATTTTTTATTCTGAAATGACCAAACCACTTTTGATGATAGCATTTTTGAAAATTCTTAAATGCTTAAAATGTTGATCAATGGATGATGAAAAATCAAAATATTATCTATATAAACAATGCAAAATTCAGAGTGAGGGATAAAAATCTCATTCATGATGTTTTGAAA
>BRYF01000016.1:17946483-17948983 GCA_030159135.1 Actinidia polygama | reverse complement strand
ACAACGTCGTTTTGGTCTTAAAGTGTTCAAATGACGCCATTTTATATACTCCAGGAACACTTCATACAAACTACACTTTAGATGATCCGAATCCTGCATGGTTTGGAGGCCCACATATGCCAAATTGTAGTAGGCCACGATGGCAACATTTTTTCCTTCTTGTCCGGATTCAAGGTCTAACATAGAGAGAAAAATGTCCACTTTGGGAAGCATTAACTGCATGGAAGTGGTGGAGATGTTCTTTGAAGAAGCCCATTTTTTGCGTTAGCTTTGTTTCGCATTAAATGGGTCGGTTGTCTGATTGGGTCATGCTCATTTGCTTCCCGTGGGCTCCTTTTCCCTAAATTTCTGCTGATTTAACCCCCAACTAATTGTTAGGATTAAGACAAGCATCTTATCACTCTAATGGCCAATCATTTTCATACCTGCGATTTTGCTAAAGAGTAAGTTTGTGAAATTGAATAAGCATAGAGAAAGGGAAATGCTAAAAGAAGCCCAGTGGGCTTTGTTTAAGGTATGAAAATGTGTAAAAAATGTATAAAAATGTGTAAAAAGTGTATAAAAATATGTGAAAGTGTAAAAAGTGTATCAAAAATCAAAAAATATTGTCATTTTGTGCTTCTTACTGGAAGCCCATTAGCAGAACCCATAGATAAAATATACATATATTTCTTACAATGGTATAGAATACACGTTTGCAAGTTTTGGCCTTATTAGGGCAGGTACCACCGCCGAGCTATCACCACGAAGTATCACGCCCCGTAACCCGGCCGACGCGGATCGAAGGCACGTGACCAGCCGGAAGCTTGCCCACCAAGGCTGACTTTCCTTAACTCGATTGATTACTTGTGCATACTTATTTATAATGATATAAAATTTTTGCGAAAACGTCACAATAATTGAAAATAATAAAGTTTAGATGTGCTCACCAAGTACACAGAGCTATGCCTAAGTTTTTAAACTTTTACATACACGACAATACTAACTTTAATTTTACATTACATGATCAAAACGTCGCTACGTAACATAAGGCCTAGTTTATACAAAACGTCATAAGACTCCTTGGCCACAATTTCTAAAATCTTCTCGACAACTTCTTCTAAGGCTCCTCAGATTGGCTTCCTGAAATTTATTTTTGAAAATATAAGTTTTATGCTTAGTCAATAACAGCAATGCATGAACATAAAATATCATGGATTAATTTCATAACATACATATCATAATATGACTTCTTCTGAAATTTGAACTTTCATAAACTTGAAACTCACCTAAGCATAGCATAGAGTAAACTTTCATAATCATGAACGTAGCATATCATAAAAAGTGTAACAACTCGACATAACGTAGTACCATATAGGTTACACTGGGGCTCTTTAGATCAGAGACATCTCCATCGTAGATATTTTATTTCACATCCCCTATTGTAGGACTATCGGGCTTGGTTAAGGTCTCGCCACAAGAAGACCCTGAGTGTCAATATTGAACATATTTTATTTTTCTCATGTAAATCAAGCATCCATGAATTTTTCATTCATAACATAATAACATCTCATATATTTAGAAGACATGACTTTCATAGTATAACATTCTCATTTTATGCATTGAAACATGAAAAACATTTGAATATATAGAATTGTCAATGTTTGAAAACTTTTCTCTCGCTTCTCATTCTATTCAAATAGAACTTTCTGTCGTGTAAGTTGTGTCAAGGGAGTTGCAATATTGGAGAAGTCTTTCACAAACCTTCAGTAGTATCCAGCTAAGCCCATGAAACTTCTAACTTCAGTTACATTCGTGGGTCTCGGCCAATTCACAATGGCTTCGACCTTATGAAGATTAAGAGACACTCCATCTACACTGATAATATGCTCAAGAAATGTTACACTCGATAGCCAAAAGTCACACTTCTTCAGTTTGGCGTACAGTCTCCTATCTCACAGTGTTTGCAGAACCATCCTCAAGTGCTATTCATGTTCTTCAAAACTCTTAGAATACACTAAAATATCGTCAATAAACACCATAATGAATTCATCAAGAAAGGGTTTGAATACTCGGTTCATTAAATCCATGAATGCGGCAAGTGCATTGGTGACTCCGAACGACATAACAAGAAATTCGTAATGACCATATCTGGTTCGGAAAGCTATTTTCTCTACATCACTCACCCTAACTTTCAGTTGATAATAACCTCATCTGAGATCGATCTTAGAAAACACTTGGGTGCCCTAAAGTTGATCAAATAAATTATCTACTCTCGATAATGGATACTTGTTGTTAATGGTGACCTTGTTCAATTCTCGATAGTCTATGCATAACCTAATAGTTCCATCCTTCTTCTGTACAAATAATACAGGAGCACCCCAAAGTGAAACGCTAGGACAAATGAACCATTTCTCTAACAAATCTTGGAATTAAATTTCCAATTCTTTCAACTCTAAAGGGGACATACGATAGGGAGCTTTGGAAATAGGTTTGATACCCAGATTTAGATCAATGTAAA
>BRYF01000016.1:17901483-17903983 GCA_030159135.1 Actinidia polygama | reverse complement strand
TACGTACTAGTGATATGGCAATTTTACAAGCGTGCCCTATCCCTCAACAAACTCAGATGTCAATATAGCCTGTTCAAGAGTCCGAAGCCAGATTCTGGGTGGCTCTACTTTATTGCGAGGTCGAGCAAGAATCTAATCAAGGGTTCTCCCAATAACGTCAAGGGGTGGAAGAGGAGTTTCTTTTTAATCTTGGGGGAGGACTGGGAGTTCTCTCCGAATCTAGCTTGGGGTGAATGAGTCCTACATGTTCCGAGAGCATGGAGCACCCTAGGTCAGCCAATTTCCACATTCTATCAATTTAATCAAGTATAGTATCTCGCCCTGAACTAACAAATGTTTGTTTTTCAAGCAAACGCTATAACAAGATGCCTATCTTGATCGACGTCAAAGATCAGCGAACGAAGATGATTTTCAAGAAAATAGGGCCGGAGGATACTTCAAGGTTCCTGCAGTCCTCGACTCTAAAACATTCTGGAAATACTTCTCTATTGATCGCGAAGGGATGTCGTCCAGTGGTGTGAACAATGCCTAGGACAAGTCCATAAATGGCGCAACTACTTTTGCGGGCGACGACGGTGAGTCCTGCCATTCCCAAGATGAACCTTGCCTTGACGATCTTTCTCGAGATGACTCGGTAGAGTACATAGGAACCATCAGGAAGGAAATGAGGAGGATCTTACCTCATGTTCTTGATCTAACCCTGCTAATGTGGTCAGGGGGAAAAGTTCGAGATCCCATCTTAGGTTTGGGACCATTTAGTTCAAGCTCAAGCTCAAGCTCAAGCTCAGACTCTAAATCAAAATCCTGGTCAGACCTAGGACTGCCCCTCGAGCTTAGATCGGATGGTACTGTCTTCATCTTTTAAGTGTTTTATCTCTTCTTTGATCTGATGTCGACTTTCTCTTTTGCAGTAATGTTGAAAAGATTCAGCTTGAAGAAGCTAGCCCAAAAGATGGAGGAGTCTTAGGGCGTAAGCTCGTTGACAAAGTCAATCCTGACTGCAAAAAGGGTTGTCATTCAAGAAAAACGCTCGAGGAACGAGGTGGCAACTATCTCGCCTAGCGAGGCGAAGTTAAAGGGGAAGGAGACCTTGCCCCCTGTTGCGGTGAAGAAGGCTAAATCAATGACCTCAAGTGCGCCGGTGACCAAAGGAGCTAGACCAGCAGTGGCTCCTGGAGAGGGCACCTCGATCAACCTCGGCAACGCCTTGGGGCTTGGAGCCTCTATGCTGGGGAGTCCCTCCATGGCCGAAAAGATACTGTCAGGAGTGATTCTTTCTGTCGATAAGGAGAGGGTTGACAAACTCTCCTTGGATCAGGTAGTCTTCCCTCGCCGCACGAAGCAGAGACATAGGGAATGATGCCACATTGCCCGTGCTGAATCAACCAAAATGGAGATGGTCCGAGCTAGATGGACTCCTGGATGAGTTCAGCGAGCGGGATAAGAAGGTTGCCGAAGAGCTCAAGGTGAAAAAATATGTTCTGGCTAGGCTAGAGGAGGAGGTGGCCGAGCTTAAGAAGAACGAAAACCTCACCAAAAGGAAGTCCGTCGAGGAGTAAAAATCCTCATATGACTTCCAGGATGCCGTGGAGTCTGTGGCTTCCAAGTACTTTGGTGAGGGGTTCGAATTCTACAAGAGGCAATTGGCTCACCATCATCCTAACCTCGACATCGATTTAGATGGCATGGGCGTGGATTACGACCTTCTCGAGGAGGACGAGGATAAGGACGAGGACGAGGACGAGGACGAGGAGGAGGGAGGAGACAAGGAGAAGGGCAAGGAGAAAGGCGACACCAGTCCCTTCTTTCCTTGAGTACTTGTATTTTTGTATTTTTATAAACTTTTTTCCTCTTGTCCTTGTACTGGCAATTTGTAATCTTCTAAAAAATTTTAATGGACAACAAGTATTTCTTCTCAGATTTTCTCAGTTCTTTACTTCATGGCATATCTGTCACGCCCCAAAAATAACACCATAATTGGCCACATAGACAATCACAATAACACAATAAAACTAAATCAAAATAACGCGTCATAATGACGTCATTACATCAGAGTGCGAAAATAATATTACAACATTAATTACACTTTTATATGTTTATCAAAATAAACAACACATCCGGCATCCACATGCCTCACAATTCAGGATATCTCTCGGTACCTGAAATTCATTTTATAGTCAAGGTAAGTTACCTTGAAAAGTTTTAACAATGGACTTGACATCTCAAGCCAAAACTGTGATATCTAATCATAAGAAAAATTGATGCAATAACATATGTTTTCATCAAAATATACTTTTGATTTTCAATCCATGATTTCACAAATCATCTAGTTCTCAAAATTTCATTTTTTTTTTCTCTCGAAAAAATATTAATCCAATAATTTTTCAAGCTTTTCGGCTTTTCTCAAAAACAAAATCATTTAGCATCTAACCATCAGTCAACTTCTCAGACTTTCACCGAAGGCTCATGACATACCCAAAAATCAGTAAACTTCTCAGAC
>BRYF01000016.1:17886483-17896483 GCA_030159135.1 Actinidia polygama | reverse complement strand
AGATACTGTTGCTGTGTAGCAGAACTTTTTGGCTTCTTAAAAGAACGCCCCTCAGACTGATTGCTAGTCTCCTCACGTTGAGATTTGGGATTCACAATCTTTCTTGTCTCATTCAAAGTTTCCTCAATGGCCACCGCAGAGCTAACCATGATAGAGTACACTTTGATCAAATTTTCAGCTATCTTGTTCCTTATGGAAGGCCTAAGCCCTCTCATGAACTGTTTTGCTTTCTCTTCCTCCGTAGACACGAATGCCTTCGCAAACCTCGACAAACTCGTAAACTTGGCCTCATATTGTGCCACCGTCATACTCCATTGTACCAAATTAATGAATTCCATCCTCAACGCCTCCTTAGCCGTATCCGTAAAGTACTGATCTAAGAAAGCCTTCTTGAATGGCTCCCACTTCTTTGCAACACCTTCCTCCACGGTCTTCCACCATTGGAGGGCATCCCCTTGCAATTGATAGGATGCAAACAAAACCCGCAATTCCTCCTCAGTCACCAAGATCGTGTCTAGCGCTCTTGTCACTTGCTCCAACCAATCTTCCACAACTAGCGGATCCGGTTCGCCCTTAAACGTAGGCGAACGAAGTTGTAGAAAGGATTTCATACCCATCGCAGCCCTAGAGTTCGCCGCTCTAATAGGCACTTGCATCATTTGCACGGTATTCCTCACCACTTGCTTAATAGCGGTGAACACACCTTGCATGAACTCCGCTCCCCCAACCACTGCCGGTGGAGCATCTCTCACATTTCCCGCACTACCTCCAAGAACACTGGCTCCTCCTCCCATCACCGACTCTTGGTGATTATCGTCATCTATCTCATCACGAACTCCACGAGCCCAGCGTGCTACTCGAGCCCAGCGGGCTCCCGTAAGTGACTTTGCACGACATTTCGCTTGACGCGGTGGCATGTTCTACACAATGCCACAAGAAAATAATAAGATAATCATACTCATTATGATTAAATCAAAACACTGCTATATCATACGTAAATTAATAACAAGATATCATGTACTTCATGTTATTCTCATTACATAAATAGCACACTCACGTTACTCCTTAACACTTAGAACCCAAAACAAACGTGGTTTAACCATCCTACAACTTATAGGTGTTGAACCTAGAGCACCGTACATTTTTATCTCAATCACATGTATAACACTCACGTTATTCCTTAATAACTAGACACTGAAATAATTGTAGCTTAACCACCCCACGGCTCTTAGGTATTCGAACCTAGAGCTCTGATACCATGTTGTCACACCCCAAAAATAACACCACAATTGGCCACATAGACAATCACAATAACACAATAAAACTAAATCAAAATAATGCGTCATAATGACGTCATTACATCAGAGTGCGAAAATAATATTACAAAATTAATTACACTTTTCTATGTTTATCAAAATAAACAACACATCCGGCATCCACATGCCTCACAATTTAGGAAATCTCTCAGTACCTGAAATTCATTTTATAGTAAAGGTAAGTTACCTTGAAAAGATTTAACAATGGACTTGACATCTCAAGCCAAAACTGTGATATCTAATCATAAGAAAAATTGATGCAATAACATATGTTTTCATCAAAATATACTTTTGATTTTCAATCCATGATTTCACGAATTATCTAGTTCTCAAAATTTTATTTTTTTTTCTCTCGAAAAAAATATTAATCCAATAATTTTCCAAGCTTTTCGGCTTTTCTCAAAAACAAAATCATTTAGCACCGAACCATCAGTCAACTTCTCGGACTTTCACCGAAGGCTCATGACATACCCAAAAGTCAGTCAACTTCTCGGACTTTCACCGAAAGCTCATGACATACCCAAAAGTCAGTCAACTTCTCGGACTTTCACTGAAGGCTCATGACATACCCAAAAGTCAGTCAACTTCTCGGACTTTCACCGAAAGCTCATGACATACCCAAAAGTCAGTCAACTTCTCGGACTTTCACCGAAGGCTCATGACATACCCAAAAGTCAGTCAACTTCTCGGACTTTCTCCGAAGGCTTAAGACTTTCCCAAACGTAGCGCAGTTGCCATCTAGGACTTTTCATTCAGTCAACTTCTCGAACTTTCACCGAAGGCTCAAGACTTACCCAAACGTATCATAAACTTTTCAAAACCATTTCCAAATTTCTAAATTCCAATATATATCAATTTACATTTACTAACAGTTTAATGTAAATAATATAATATGCATGACATTATAAACCGTCAATAATATGCATTATTAAAATCATTTCGAATGCATTTGTTATAAACAAATTACATATCAATAATCATAAATCAATTATCCCTTTACATTTTTTATTATAAACCAAGTTTTTCCATTTCAAATTTAATACTCAAAATAATGTCTTAATAGACTTTATATAAGCCATTAACAACAAACCCAAAGTAAAACCCCAACAAACTAACCCCCTTTACCTCAATTAGATACAAGTAATCTCTAAAAAATGAAGAAGTTGTGATGGTTTTCGAATTCTTCAAATTGCTCAAATCTCTGATATTCTTGGTTCGATACGAAGCCCCCGTCGAGTAGATAATTTCTCTTCAAATGATCACCACTCGAATCACACTTTACTCACTCTAATCTAATACTCTAAACACAAAATCTCTTCTGTGATTTCAAAACACAGACAGAGAGAGATAGCTTGAAGGAGAGGGAGTCCGTGTTTGGACAAGAGAGAGAAGGAATACGGATTATAATAAAAAAAGGAAAACGAGAAAAGAAAAAGAAGAGCCATGATTATGTTAGAAATGATATTGTTTGAGATGATGATGTTGGGAATAATTTTGTCTGAGAGAATTCTAACGGTTATGAAGGGGTATTGTCTAGGGAAATTTAACAGATATGAAGGGATCCAATGTGTTTGGCTCTCATGCCTCATTTGGCCTACACCCAATTCAAATTTCCAATATTGGATCCAATTATCCCATTATACTAAAGTCTAAAATTATCCATATATATAAAGAAAATTTTTGAAACCTTACAATATCTTTTGCTTGCATTGGCGATGTTGTAAAGTTGGTGAATAAAAAGTTGGGGGTGGCGAGAAAAAATCAAACGAACTTCACTTGAATCAAAAAAATTAATTTGGATAATTTAAATGAATTTAAAACACCCTTCAGTAATCAGTTCAAATCATTGCGATCATAAATTTGGCAGAACGTTGAAATGAAATTGGTGCATCACTTAATTCTTTGGCAAATAAAATAGCTAGGCGAGGTTGAGCGATAAAAGTACAAAATCGATGACTTCCATTTAGGTGATCAACTTAATGTAGTGAGCTTGATCACACTTAGGCAGGCTCTATATTAAACCTCATTGTATAATCAAGCGATGTAATTTCTGTTGATCACGCTGCCTTGTCATTTTTCAATTTCTCAATGAATGGGCGATTTTAACATTGGTTATAATAGTGGAGAGACAGGCGACATCATTTACATTTATCCTAATAGGGAAGTAAAATTTGTGTAACTAGCGAATATATGGATCACATTTATCTTAATGGGTCAAACTTCCAATATAATCATGGCGATCACGTTATTTTTGGAGAGCTTGATTAATAGGCGATCTTAGGTAGGTTTAAGTTGCTCCTATCTTGCACAAACATTAAACCTTATTATGGAGAAATAAATAATCAAGCGAGTCGGTGCAGGCGATCAAGATGCTTTAATGAATGGACAATCTTGATATTGGCGGTAAAGGATCTAGTGAATAAAAACTTTGGGAATTGGCGACATAACCCACTGGCGAAGAGTGACGATAAAATTAAATTGGAGAGATTTTATTATCATATAAAAATTGGCGACCATAACAAGGAGATTTTGGCGAATTCAAAACTATGGCGATATCACAAGTATAAGTAATCTTTTTTTGATGGCGATGAACATGATTACTGGTAATATTTTTTCAAGTGTTTAGCATTCTAGGGGTGAGGCCATGCCTTTTCACTCATGTCTTCCAGCCAATAGGTTCCTGACCTAGAGACTTTGACAACTTTATAGGGACCTTCCCATGTAGGACTAAGCGTCCCGGCATTCATTTCTTTTGTAGACAGAGTGACCTTCCTCAAGACTAATCGCCAGGAAGAAAAGATCTGTGCTTAACTCTTGGTTGTAGTACTTGGCGACCTAGAGTTTGTAGGCTGCTTGGCATACCTCAGCTTGCTCCCTTTTTTCTTCAAGGAGATCAAGATTGAGCCTCAACTATGCTTCATTGTTCTCCTTGTCGAAATTTGAAGTCTTGAAGGCTTGGTATGCCTATTTCCACTAGTATAACTGATTCTATACCATAAACCATCGAGTACGGCATTTCACTCATAAGGATCCTACTTGTAGTATGGTGAGCCCATAGTATGCTTGGCAGATCTTCAGCCCATTCACTTTTGGATTTTTCTAGTCTTGCCTTCAGATTTCTCAGGATTGTTCTGTTGATGACTTTCACTTGATCATTTTCTTGAGGATGACCAGGCAAGAAGAAATGATGGGAAATGACGAGATCCGAGCAGAACTATTTGAATCCATAATTATTGAACTGCCTGGCATTATCCAAGATGATAACCTTGGGAATTTTGAATTGATAGACGATGTTATTCCATATGAAAATTCTGGAGTTCTTCTTTGTGATTTTGGCAAGAGGCTCGAGTTTATCCACTTAGTGAAATATTTTATGGCGACGATTAGGAACTTCATTTGTAATGGAGCTTGAGGCAAAGGTCTGAGTATGTCGATTCCCCATTGAGCAAACGACCATGGACTGGTCATTAGCACCATCTCGGCATGGGGGAGATGACTTACTAGAGCGAACCTATGGCTCTTGTCACACTTTTTGGTGTATGAGCCGCATCTTGTTCCATCTGAGGCCAGAAATACCCTTGATGAATAGCTTTCCTAACTAGTGATCTCGCCCATGAATGGTTTCTGTAGATGCCTTCATGAATCTCTCTGAGGGCATATTCTGCTTCTTTAGGTCAGAGACACCTTAAGAATAGTCCTGAAAAGGATCTATTGTATAGAATTCCATGAAGAAGGCAAAATGTAGCATATCGGTACTGAATTCGGCAAGATTGGAGCTTATTTGATGGCAATATCTCGTACCGGTATGTAATAATATCATCCATCCATGTTGGCTCTGCTTTTGTTTGACAGATGATTTTGGCGATCTCAATACTTAGGTTTGACAAGAATTGCAGATGTTACTTTTGTTTGAGATGAAATTAAAGGCTGAGGCGAGGTTAGCAAGAGCATTAGCTTTCTTATTTTCCTCTCTAGGGATTTAACGAATTCTGAAGTCTTAGATCTTTGTTGACATGGTCTTTACATCATCTAAGCAGGCTAACATTTGAAGATCTTCGGAGAGGTAATCACATTAGACTTGATTTACCACAAGTTGGGAATCACTAAAGGCGTCTAACGATTCTACTCCCAATTCTGTTCCAACCCTTAGTCTGGCGAGGAAGGCTTCATATTTCGCTTCGTTGTTGGTGGCTTTAAACCTTATTTGTATGGTGTATTTCATTTGTTCACCAGAAGAAGTTTTTAGAGGACAAGTCCTGCACCACAGCTATGCTGGTTGGACGACCCATCTACAAAGAGTTTCCATGTGGCGAGATCATCTTCATGATCTTGCTTTTCTGGAGTTTCCACCTCGGGGAGAGTGACCTCAGATTCTGGAGCAACGTTGTGCGTAAACTCAGCTATAAAATCGGCTAGTGCTTAGGCTTTAATCACCATCCTTGGTCTATAGTTAATATGGAATTCACTAAGCTCAATATACCATTTGAGAAGTCTTTCTAGGGTGTCAGGTCGTTAGAGAATTTGTTTCAATGGCTGGTCCGTCAACATAATAAAGAGATGAGCTTAGAATTAATGTCAAAGCTTTCTGGTGGCGATCAAAAGGGCATAGGTGAGCTTCTCAATTTTCAAGTATCTAGTCTTAACTTCCATGAGGACTTTGCTGATATAGTATATAAGTTTATAAACTTTATCCTTTTCTCGGATAAGTACTGCACTTACGGCTATTGGCGAGATGTAGAGATATAAAATGAGCTCCTCGCCCATGTTGGGAACCGTGAGCAAAGGCGGTAATCCAAGATATTCCTTAAGTTGCTGGAATGCTATCTCGGATTCTTCTGTCCACTCACAGGCTCTGTTCTTCTCAAAATCTTGAAGAATGGTAGGCACTTGTCTACTGACTTGGAGACGAATCTGTTAAGAACGGATACTCGCCCAGTTAAGTGTTGTACCTCATGTATGCTTCTAGGCAAGCTCATAGCTAGTAAAGCCTGAATCTAGTCTGGGTTGGCTTAAATTCCACGCTTAGTCACAAGGAAGCCAAGAAATTTACCCAAAGATACTCCAAAGATACATTTGGAAGGATTTAACATCATTCTATGCTTCCGTAGGACCCCAAATGCTTTCTCCATGTGGGTGATGTGTTTAGAAGCCTCTAGGCTCTTGATGAGCATGTCATCTATGTATACTTCCATTGTCCTCCCTATCATCTCCTTGAACATCTTATTCACCAACCTCTAGTACGTCATTCCGGCATTCTTCAATCCAAGAGACATGGCTTTGTAGCAATATAACCCTCTCTCCGTGATGAAAGAAGTCTTCTCCACGTCGAGTAGTTACATCTTGATCTGGTGATATCCCGAGAAGGCATCCATAAAGTTAAGAAGCTCATGCTTAGAGGTAGCATCAACAATCAGATCAAGTTTGGGCAATGGAAAGCTGTCTTTTGGGCAAGCCTTGTTGAGATCGGTAAAGTCAACACATACTCTCTACTTCTCCTCTTTTTGGGGGCTACGACAACGTTGGTGAGCCAATACGGATAGTGAGATTCCCTAATAACATTGGATTTGATGAGTTTGGTCACTTCTTCTTTTTTGACCTTCAGGCGTTCTGGGGCAAACTTTCTTCTTTTCAGGCGAACGGAGAATGATCTGAATTGGTAAACAGCTTGTGAACGACGACTTGAGGGTCTAATCCCTGGGACATCGCCTTGTGACCAGGCGAACACGTCATAATTTTTCTTCAAAATTTTTGCTAGTGCACTCCGAAACTCATCGATTAGCTTGGTTTTGATCATAACATGGCGATTTGGATAATCAGGATGTATAGAGATTGGAGCGACTTCTTCTAAAGGATTGGAGATTGAAGCATGCCTCCGAATCAAGTGCCTATCACAGATGCATATTTATGGATTACATATCAAATAACAAACAAGATTTGGAAAAACAAACACAAATCCAGATGGATTTGATGACAACCCAAAAATTAAAATTGAAAAAAGGACATTGATGTAGGTAGAGACAGAGAGACCTTGCAGGGCCTGTTCTTGATGACTATGTAGCCGTTCTTGCAGATGGTTCCAGCTTGTTGAGGGTAGGTCTTGGAGGAACTTGCATCGGCCTTTGATTCGAGGTGGTGCTCCTCGTCCGACATCTCTCTCTCTCAAATTTCCTCTTTCACAGAAGGTTGAACCCTAGAGGACGACGACAATCTATAATTTCTTTTCAAAAAAAATTAAATCTTTTATTTTTTTATCAAAAGACCAAAATAGACATACTCCCCATAAATAAACAAGAATAAATTGTGGGTAATTATGACATTTTGACTCAATTATAAAAACTCGTCCGATACACCGGTTTTCCAAAAAATCGGTTCAATTCGATTTTTGATAACACTGGTAGGAATAGGATGCTACATCAAACAAACAATACCAAAATACTAATATATAAATAGGATCACCATAGAATTATTTAAACGGTACAAAATACGTATTTACTTTGATAATACGTATTAACTTTATAAAAAATATATTTTCTTTGCAAATGATTTTATTTTTTCTCATTCAAAATTAAAAAACTATCCCTCATTTGTGAACTCAAATTAAATTTGCACACAAAAACATGGACTATATCTTCTAATTAAAGTTTTTTAAGTAAAAGTGGAGCGAAAATTATTCTTCATTTCTTTCCCAATTTCAAAATTCTAATTTTTCAAAAAAGGTCATTTCCAACTACAAGTCCGCGCGACTTTCGGGGATTGGACACATACTTTTTAACTTTTCGCATTAAATGGGAATGCCTTTAATGCTTTTCTCTTCTGTTCCATGTTGAAAGTAAAATGTCATGAAATTGAACACGGATGGCAGCAGCCGAGCCAATCCTAGCGAAGCAAGTCAAGCGAGATGTGGAGGACGAGAAAGGAAATTCGGTGAAAGATTTTTATTGTAGGCTTTCGGATTGCTCAATCTTGAAAGCGAAGCTTTAGGTTACTTTTTGGGGTTTAGTTGTCGTTCTTCGATAAGGAATTAGCTAGACTTAAATTTAAATCGATGGCCAAGTTTTGATAGAAATTATTCAAAAAGGCTTTAATTATGAAATTGCTCCTTTCAGAGAGATAATTAAGAAGGTTTGGATGATAATGAAAAGATGTAATGAATCCATTTCTTTCGAACATATATGCTCTTTTTAGCAAAAATAGGAATTGGCCGGAACATTGAAATTCAAAATTTGGAAAACAAAAGAAAATTGATAGAAAAACAAAAGAAAAATTCCAATCATAGTTTGCGGTGGTAGATGTGCAAAAAATTGAGAACAAGAAAATATCTTAGAATTCAAAATATGTAAATGATTTTCAAAGAAAAGATTTTAGAATTCAAAATAAATGAATAATTTAGATTCATTTGAGCGTGTAAATCTCACATAACTAAGTGAATTTGAGCCATCATTTTAAATAATGAGAATTGTTTGGGATATAAATTTTGGGACTTTAGCCGTGCTATTTTTGAATAAAAAATATTAAATATGTTAAAATAAATTAAAATATGTATTAAAAATTTTGAATTCAATTGACGTATTTCTTAATAATTACTCATGGGTATTGGCTAGCCGCTGGCACAACTAATAGAAAGAAAAATTGAATTCCAAGGCAAAATTAGAAAAATCAAAAGTTGAAATTCAATCTCTACTAGCAACGCAAGTCATAATTCATTGGTATGAAAGTCAAAGTGCATGAAAAGAGTGAATTAGACATAAGCATAGTCTACAATAGGGTTATGATTTATGATAAAGTCCCACTGTGTCTTTCTGCATGCATGTTTCCTCTCTCTCTCTCTCTCTGCAGTGACTTTGCATTGTGTTCTCTGTCTCCATCTCTGAATAAAGTTGTTCAAAAGATGTTTCTCCTTGATGTATGTGCCATGTTTTAAATTCCTCTCGATGACGTGAGAGTTTTTGGTCAGTAAGCTCATATTTTCAGCTCTTAAATAGCAATGTTGTTATATAGGTCCACAGTCCACTCACTCATTATTTGACGGGAAAGGTTGTTCCACAATAAATTTATTTGTAGAGCTCACTTATGGGAGAGGAGTATTTGACATTAAGCTCAGGATGCCTTAAATAAATTTCTAAGCATGATTAAATGGGAGGGATTTGAGAATAAAAGCTTCAAACCTAGCCCAACTTAAGAAAATAGAAGACCTATCTAAGGGACTTAAAAGTATTTTAGCCCCAAAACTAATATTGTTTAGCTTGTTGTATTTGTTATAAATCTTAGGGGAGGTTAATATAATTTATATTTAGTCAAAATAATGACATCAATTTTGCTCATGGACTATCAGTTATGTCATGTTTCTAATTTATACTTATTGTTATTGATTTTTTATGTAAGATAATTACTATCACTTCAATAAAATTAGTTTTACTAAATAATAAACAGTATATTTAAATATAAACAAATTCGAACCGAGTTCACTAAAGCAGCTGAAACTTGACTCATTTATTAATTGAGCTTAATATAAAGACTTGAGCTGATTTATTTTATCAATTGAATTAATGAATTTAAAGGTAACTGAGTATAGGATTTAATAATGAATTTTAAATTCCATTACCGTTATCCAGACATAGGCATCCTATGAGATATATAATGTTCTGGTATCTGAAGTGCTTGCTCCAATTATTAAGCATGATCTC
>BRYF01000016.1:17858983-17871483 GCA_030159135.1 Actinidia polygama | reverse complement strand
CATTTCTTCCGGTTGATCACCTGTGCATGTGCATTTATAATGCTAATAATTTTTCTTTTCGCGGAAACGTCATAGTATCTAAAAATAACAAAGTGTATGTGTCCATACAGTGTACAGAGCTGTGCCTATGTATTTCAATTTACATACATCCCAAATCAAACTTCAAACTTACATAGACTAAATACATAACATAGGGTCTCGCCCTCACAATACAACATAAAGCCTCTCGGGCTTACAAAACTAAGTTTGACTTGTTCAACCTCCTTTCGGCTCCTCGGATTGACTACCTGAAATTTGTTTTTCCAAAACATAAGCCAAAGCTTAGTGAATAACAACGAATGCATGAACGTAAAATACCATGGATCATTTTCATATCATACATAGCATAGCATAGCGTAAGCAATGTGAGCATCGTATACATTTCTTGAACATTTAACTTTCATAAACATGGCATCATATGCTTTCATAAACATACATAGCATATCATAAAAACGTAACAACCCGGCATGACATGATGACCATATAGGTCGGGTGGCTCTTTTGGCCGAGATATCTCTTTTTGTAGATGGCTTTATTTCACGTCCTCCCATCTACCCTTTAGGACTGGCTGACTTTGTTTAAACCGAGCATCCACGGGTTTTCATACATAACATAAACATTTGCATACTTTTGCAAGACATGGCATTTACATTGCAAATACATTTGATGCATTAAAAACATAAAAAATATTTGTACATACATAATATACTTTGAAAACGTTTTAAAAATACATAATTTTGTCCATAGCATCGTGTTACTCACCTGGGATTCCATGGCTAGATTCTAGACTTCGCGTTCCTACACACATAAGGGATAATACGTCATTACTATGTTTAATAATGCTAGTGTTACAAATTAAATTGATAAAATCCTCGACTTGACTTAATTGCCTTCGTTCTAATAACCATCTTGAACATGTACCCTAAGTTCCCCAAAGGTAGTTAAAGGGTTTAACATGTTATGGTTGAATTTACTAAGTCTTAAGGGAAAAAGGCCAATTCTGCCTAAAAATGGTCTGGGCGTTCGAACGCTCAAAAGTGTTCTTCCAATGGCGTTCGAACGCTTGGCCGTTCGAACTCTCTTCTGGGCGTTCGAACGCTAGACCGTTCGAACGCTGTTCTTGGGCGTTCGAACGCTCCATGCGTTCAGTGACATGAATAGTGACTGATTCTTAAATTTTCTACCAAATCACTATCAACTAACTTGAATCTTTCCAATATTTTGAGGGTACAATACACCACTCAAAAACACTATCATACCTTAAAATGGGCCTTTAATTCGAAATCTAACTTAGTAGATCTAAGTTTCAAAATAAACTAAAAACCTAAGTATACATATATGTTCAAATACATGGTTTATGTGTTTATACCTTTCTCAATGCTTCCTTGAGCTTACAAAAATGGCTCCCTAGTTTGAATTGAGCTCCCCCCCAAGCTCCAATCTCTCTCTCTTCTTCCTCTTCTTTCTTCTCTTTTCTCTCCCTCTCTCTTGACCGTGTGTGTGTATTGGAAGTGAAGGAAGTAAAGAAGTAAGTGTATATATGTGTGGTTGTAAAGGATGAGTTGGGAAATGATCCCATGTGGTTTTCCCCATTTTAAGTTCGTGTTCCCTTTTTCATTTCCCCGTTTACACTGTGGGCGTTCGAACGCTCCTTTTTGGCGTTCGAACGCTAAGAAGGATTTGGCTTGGCAGGGTTCGAACGCTCTTGCTTACAGTTCGAAACATGCGAGACTTAAAAATTGGCTTTTTGGCCTTACCGTTCGAACGCTCCAAATGTGCTGTCAATGGGCGTTCGAACGCCTAGGCAAAATGCTCGACCGTTCGAACGCTCATCCTGGCGTTCGAACGCTAAGAAGGATCCTGGGCAAAATTTATATGTTTAGGGCTTTTGAATATTGGCTAATCTAAATTGGTTCATTTAGACCCTTAAACTTATATTACTCCCTTTAATTATTATACACATCATAATATACGTAATTAATGGGATTTACGGATGCGGGGTGTTACAAACCCTCCTCGCCCACCTCGTCAGTTTGGCGATGAAGTATCCCAAAGTCATCATAGCACTGGTCGAGTCAGGCGACATCGATCTCCCACACCTCGTCCTAGACGTGAAAGGAGTGTCTCATCAGAGTCCCAATCTAGCCAAGCTCATGAGGTTGAAGGTGGGGAAGTCAGGAGAGGAAGATCTCCTTGACGAAACGACCAGACACCTAGACGTCGAAGCGCTTCCACCTCCCAAAAGATCAGAGATTTAGATGCCCGTCTTGACACCATCAATACTGGAGCAGGTGCTCTAATAACCGTGGATGCTTTGATCAAACAGACTGAGCCACCGTTCACAGAGAGGGTGTTGAGAGCTAGGGTCTCCTTCAAGTTTACCTAGTCATCTCGGAACCTACGAGGGCAAAATGGATCCCATGGACCATTTAGATTCATACAAGAGCTTGATGTCGCTCCAAGGTTGTTCGGATGACATAATCTGCAAAGCATTCTCTGCCACTCTAAAAGGGTCAGCAAGGTCATGTTTTACAAAACTTCATCCGGGAACCATGACTCGTTCGGTGACCTGAGCAAGCTTTTTGTCACCAACTTTATGAGCTGTAGAATCTGGAAGAAGAACGCTTCTCATTTCTTCACCATTCACCAAGAGGAAACGAAAAGTTTGAAAGACTATGTAAAGCAGTTCAACCAAGCTGTCTTGGAAGTGGAGGATTCCAGTGACAAGGTAGTGATTATGGCCATGATGGAAGGACTTTGCCCTAGTATACTATTTGACTCCCTCTCTAAGAATGTACCTGAGACCTTATTGGTTCTCTAGAGCAAGGCTGACAAGTATATCGCTATGGAAGAGTTAGCCGAAGCAAAACGGAGGTGACGAGGAAAAGACGATCACAAGAGGAAGGAGCCCGATACAAGGAGCAAAAAATCCTATCGAGATTCAGGGTGGGCAAACGAAAGGCCTCCTTTTACTCCACCTCGCCGCCTAGAAATGATTTTTCCACCTCTTAACACTCCCATCACCCAAGTACTCACCGAGATTAAACATGAAGAGTTCGTTAAATGGCCCGAAAAAATCAAGACTGATCCTTAGAAGAGGAATAAGAACAAGTATTATGAATTTCATCGAGAGCACAGCCATAGCTTAGAAGGCTGCTTCCATTTGAAAGAACAGATCGTCGACTTTATCAAAAGGGGATATCTGAGAAAATATGTAGCTGATCGCCCGCCTCCCCACTCGCCAGAAAGAGGATATGGCGACAACAGACCAACTGCAGGTGATATACAAGTAATTCATGGTAGATTTGGATCTTGTGGATGCTCAAATTCTTCTAGAAAAAGGCATACTAAGAGCGCTAGTGGGCGAGCTGAGGAAGAAATCTACAACCTCTCCTCGCCTGTCATTGATGCTCATCCGCCTATCACCTTCAACAATGATGATCTAAGAGGCCTACACCTTCCCAATGACGACGCCTTGGTCGTATCAGCCGTCATCGCCAATTTCAATGTTCATCAAATCTTGATCGACAATGGGAGCTCGGCGAATATCTTATTCATCTCGGCGTTTGAGAAAATGAAGATCGGACTGGAAATATGACGCACCCGCTAGGATGGATCAAGTTGCCAATTATTTTGGGAAGAGAACCACATCAGATCACAGTTTGGCAGGACTTTATCATTGTAGATTTCCCCTCGCCTTACAATGCAATCTTAAGTAGCCCCACTCTAGGTGGGATCAAGGCGATCACCTCAACCTACCATCTGAAGATGAAGTTCTCCACTTCCACTGGGGTGGGAGAGTTAAGAGGCGACCAAAAAGTGGAAAGGTAATGCTTCATTTCTGCCATGAAGATGAAACCTCCTCAAATATCCAATAACATTTACATATCGCCAATGCCGAAATAGAACCTTTAAGGGACGAGGTGGAGCTGGTTGTTTTGGTGGATCCCCGAGAAATCGAAAACACCAAACCCCTTGAGGAAGTCGCTCCAGTCTCTATACACCCAAATTATCCAGATCGCCATGTTATGATCGATACTGAACTAACCAACGAGTTGCGTTCTACCTTGTTAGAATTCTTGAAGAAAAACTTTGACTTCTTTGCTTGGTCACAAGGCGATGTCCCTGGCATTGACCCCCAAGTCGCCATGCATAAATTGTTCACCAATCCCGACTATCCCCCTGTTCGCCAGAAGTGAAGAAAATTTGTCCTTGAACGCCTGAAGGTCATCGAAGAGGAGGTGGCCAAGCTCGTTAAAGCCAACGTCAACAAGGAAGTCCATTATCTAGAGTGGTTCACCAATGTTGTCATCGCCCCTAAGAAAGGGGGGAAATGGAGAGTATGCGCTGACTTCACTGACCTCAATAAGGCATGCCCAAAATACAGTTTTTCTTTGCCAAAAATTGACCTGATAGTTGATGCTACGTTCAAACATGAGCGCTTAAGTTTTATGGATGCCTTCTCTGATTATCACCAGATCAGAATGTTCCCTCCCTACGTGAAAAAGACTTCTTTTATTACAGAACGAGGATTGTATTGCTACAAGGTCATGCCATTCGGATTAAAAAATATTGGGGCGACATACTTGAGATTGGTTAATAAAATGTTCAAGGAACTGATCGAAAAAACAATGGAGGTATATATTGACGACATGCTAGTCAAAATCATCAAAGCGGATGACTACATCGCCCATCTGGAGGAAGCATTTGGCATCCAAAAAAAACACCGGTTGATGTTAAATTCTTCCAAGTGTATTTTCGGAGTATCATCTAGCAAATTCCTTAGATTTTTGGTCACCAAACGCCGAATTGAGGCAAACCCAGATCAAATCCAAGCCCTTCTCAATATGAGTTCACCAAGAAATATTCACAAGGTGCAGCAATTGACCGGGCGAGTTGCCGCCCTTAACAGATTTGTCTCCAAATCAGCCGACAAGTGTCTCCCATTCTTTCAAATCTTGAGAAAAAATTAGACCTTCCAGTGGAATGAAAGATCGGAGACAGCATTTCAGCAGCTTAAGAAGTATCTTGGCTTGCCACCATTACTTATCGTTCCGGTCACGGGCGAGGAATTATTCGTATATCTCTCCATCTCGCCAACGACAGTAAGTGTTGTACTGGTCCGAGAAGAAGACGGGGTTTAAAAACTGATATATTATGTCATCAAAGTCCTAATGGGAGCCGAGACCAGATATCTGAAGATCGAGAAGCTCGTCTATGCCCTTCTTATCGCCGTCAGGAAACTTCACCACTATTTTTAGGCACATCTGATTACTGTGATAACTGATCAACCACTAAAGTAAATTCTCCAACGACTTGAAACCTCAGGAAGACTCCTTAAATGGTCCATCAAGCTCAGTGAATTCTACATTAATTACAAACCAAGAGTGGCGATCAAATGACAGGCCTTGCCGATTTTATTGCTGAATTCACATATGGCATCGCCCAGGATCCCGAGAATGTCCCTGAGGTGGATACCACTGAACAACCGAACCAAGATGAAGACTTCGCCAGATGGAAACTGTTTGTGTACGGATCGTCAAATCAGGACAGATGCGGTGCGGGACTTATCCTGAAAACTCCCTCATGTGAGCACATGGAATATGCCATCCGTCTAGGGTTCAGCACCACCAATAATGAAGCCGAGTATGAAGCTCTTCTCGTCGGACTCAGAGTTGCAACTAATTTGGAAGTGTCGCCATGGTGTTTTTCTCGGATTTCTTATAATAAACCTCCAATTTTAATAAAATCGTTTTTATTTTGCCATATTATGTCGCTAAGTGATAGTTTTGTCGCCATTATCAAGAACGCCCATTCGTTACGATAAAAGTTCTTGATCGCCATCGTGAATATTGCCAATGTTGAGTTCCTATCTGTTGCAATATGGTAACGCCTTGATCGCTCTTAAAAATATTGCCAAAATAGACCATTAATGTTTAATCGCCTATTAATTACTTCAACATTTCAATTGTGATCGCCAAAGTTATAACATCTTATTAGTTTCACGATGATAGAACTTCATATCCCTACTGCTAAAAGTGCACAACAAAATTTCTTTTGGGGTGTTTGCGCCTGTACGAAAAAGTTCGCCTCACCATCTCGAGTTTATGATCGCCAATGTAAGATGCGGAACAAAATGCAATACTTTCCAAAATTGTATTCATAAAAGAAAAATATCAATATTGAAAATAGTCATTCATTGCTATTAAAAGAGAATTACAAGGGTCGGAGATCGCCAATTCATTCATCAAGATTAAAAAATTGCACAATGAATGGCATCTCGCCAATTACGGGTCTACAAATTTTTTTACAAATAATCAAGGAGTGGGATCAGCATTACCCTTGTTCTCCTCTCTCTTCTCTCCAGCCCTTGCCGCCTCTTCCTCGGCCAGATCGACATCCATCTCCATACTCGCCAAATCGAGAACAAGATTGGGGTGGTGACGAGCAAGCTGCCTCTTGTAGAATTCAAAACCCTCACCAAAATATGTGGCAGACGAATCTATAACTGCGTCCTTGAATTCAAGTGAGCTTTGAACTCGTCAATGGCAAGCTTTTTGGCTTGGGCTAGCTTATTAGTAAGCTCAGCCACCTTGGGATCCAACCGCGCTATAGCCTCAGATATATCCTTTAGCTCGGCCTCAGTCTTCATTGCCCGATCACTCAGCTTAACTTTAGTTTTCGTCCCTCGTTCACTCAACTTAACCAAGTCATTCTTTACCTTAAAAGCTCAATTTTGGGCTTTAACCATCCCGAGTTCAGCTGAGTCTACACAGGCGAGCTAAAAATGATAATCATTTTGATGATTTTGACTTCGAATGGCAAAGGCAGAAATGAGCATGACCGCCTGCTACAAACAACCCTACGTAAGCACCGGGAAAAGGAGAATTATAAGTAAAACAGAACGTAAACTGCCAAGTACCTGGCCAAGGGCATGGAAGGACTTGGTGACTAGTTCGTCCGTAGTGAATTGGTCCACCTTTTTCCAGTCGGTGGGCAAGATCACCCCTGACAATATTTTTTGCGCTACCGGGGCGCTGGACATTGACAAAGCCCCAGGGCCAAGTTTCGACCCGGCGACGTAGATAGACCCTCTCCTGCCGGTGGTCGCCGAGTAACGTCACCCAGCCCCTACTAGATTTGGCCTTCTTAGGCAGGGGCGGCAGCATGGCTTCCTTGCCCTTGGAACCACCCACTTCACCCTTCTAGGTGGGCGACAAGTCGTGAGCGCCATTCTGAGGCTTCTTCTCTTGGATCACGATCCCCTTCAATGGAGGGGTGGCCTCCACCCCTGAGCTCGCGTCCTTGGTTGCGACTTTCTTTTCTCCTGCCATTTTGGTGAGGGTAGATAGGATGATCCGAGATGACATAGCTGCAAGGTGGAAACAAACAAACATCAGACCACAAAAGAAATAAACTTAGAAAAGTTAAAAAAGGTAAATACCATCTGATCTAATCTCGGGGGGTAGCCTTAAGTCTGATCCAGGCCCCAGCTCAAAGTTTGAGCTGGAGCTCAGAAATCTTGATAAAGGGTCCCTTGGCAAAAGTTTCGAGAAAGGATCCATGACTCTGCCCCCCAACCACCTGAGCAAAGTTAGATCCAGGGTGTCAGGAAAGGCTCTCCTAGCTATTCTTCCTCTATCCCCCTAATAACTCTTAGGCATTCTACGGAGTCACTTCGGACAGGACTATTGCGCTAAAGGTCACCTCGGGAGGGATGGGACTCACCCTCATCGCCCGAAGTACTTCTGTTCCCTCGGATTGGGCATTGTCCCCGCTACTAGATGAGATCTCCATACGTCCACAGGCAAATTACTTTTGAAAAGTCCTGGAAGACAAGACCTTCGGAACCTTTAAAGGGCCTCTAGGGTGTATCTTGTTAAGGACCTCCGTCATCCTCTTCACCTCGATCTCAGACAAGGCTAGCAACTTGTTGACTCGTTTCTTTGAAATAACCATTAATGTCAGTAAGGCGAGCTAAAATACATGGAAAACAAAATTAAAGCAAAAGGACCTACTTGGCACGCCCCAAGATATGGGAACTCGCGGGATTCCTGTGCCCGAAGGCATGATCGAAAAAAACTTCCATTCATTTCCTGAGGTGAAGAAGAATCTCTTCTTCCATCCTTTCACATTGCTCGGCACTCCTCTCACTATGTTCTTGTCAGGCCTTGACTTGAAGTAGTACCATCCCGAATCCGGCAGTGGGCTGAGTGAGTATATGCACCTAAACTCGTCGTAGGACATGTGGCGTTTGAAGTATCGCCAAATGACCAACAAGCATATGACACTTCACCAAACATTAGGGGAAAGTTGGGCAGGACATATTTTGTAATGGCTCAAAATCCTCCTTACGATAGGATGGATAGGGAATCTTAAACCAGCCAAAAAGGCATCCTCATAAAAAGCCACCTCTTCTGGGTGAGCAGACAAAATCATTTCGCCCTCTCTAGGAATCCTTATTTGGACCCCAAGGGAAAATAATATGTTTCCCTGAGCTGGTCTAGGTCACTTCGGGTCATAATGTTGACCTCCTTTGCGAAGTTAGAAGTATCCATATGGGCGGGTATATTGCCGTGAATGGAGCCTTCGGGGGGCGAAGAAGGGGATTGGTTTACGTCGTCAGTCATATAGGACTCCCTCCTAGGTGGTCAGATATCCAAGAAGGCAGAGAATTTTCTAAATTTTTGTCTCCTAACTCGATCCTACTGGACATGCACTAAGGATAATAAAAATAAAAGGCAATGGTAGCGGATACTTACTGAAGTTGGAAAGAGGCGAGCTATTTGGGGCGAGGTGCACGTTGGAGTAAGGATAGCAGTTTGGTAACAATAGTGAAGAATGAAAATGGAGGGGGGTCCCCTATATTTATAGGATCCTATGAGGGCTAGGATCCGCTCCCATCAACGGTGGAGATCTCGCATCGTTTTAATTTTCGAGATAAAAATCGCTATTCCCGCCGCCGGGCTGTTCTTCCCTCCAAAAACTGTTATTTCACCATCAATGCTCTCACCCCTGTGGCCGCCTCTAAGTAAAGCGCATTAACTGCATCCGCCACGCGACACCTCCCAAAGAAGCACCATTGAAACGTATCCACATAACTCGCTGGAAGTTGTCTCCCACAATGCTTATGCCATCCGTTGATACTCCGAGGACCCAAGTGTTCTACCTTGGGACTCCGAGTAGGGGGGCTACTGATGTGGGGAAAATATTCATATTTGCCAAGGAAACATGTCGCCTACCTTCAAGAAAATCCCCACTATACCTCGCCATGATCACTCATTCACACCTCCAGGCTTTCTCCATCTCGCCAGTGGGCGAGGAATTGACTTACCGCCAACTCCCCCGTAATTGGATTGAATCTAAGCTCACCAACCTTCACTCCGCGGATGGGTGAGGTGAATTACATGTCACCTATCTCTAGTCTTTTACCTCCACAAGAACTCCACCCCCACAAGAATTCTCTCTACAAGGAAACTACCTTTGGAAGAGATTCTATCATTCTCAGTTCCTATAATCACGGGATGTCCTCCAGATGTCAGACCTCCCTATTAAAACTTCTATATCTCCGAGATATATATCCATACTTAGCCATCTGAGAATTACGCCACAGTTTTCTTACACGGCTCTCCATTCTCCATCTATACAAAGGCTGCTCCCCCATTACAGAAAGGTACATAATTTAATCTGGGCATACAGACTGATAGCTCTGCTTGTTCATTACTTAGATTTTGATCGCCTTGGTCTGATTCGCACGCCGAAGGGATTTTGAGCTGCCTCGCCCCCGTCGGTAAAGTTTGTTCACTGCTGCACAGGTTGCCCGAGTCTTTTCCGAGGTTACCACCTCGCCATCCAAAGCAACTTGACTGTTAGTTGCTCGCCCCAGATTTTTACCACAACAGTCATCATGTTGGGTATCAATCATTTTACATAAAGATCTAGCTATATATATGCAAATTTTCAAAATCAAAATTCGTCACTCTTTTTCCCACTAAATCAAACCTAATATAAGATTGTCGTGTCATCACACATCTCAACTTTTTCAGGTGATTAATTTGTGTATGTGTGTGTGTGTGTGTATATATATATATATATTTATGTTTGTGTTCTTTTGAAAATTTTAAAGTTGTGGAAAGGCATTTTTAGCATGACAAGTGTGAGCAGACTTAAAATTCGTGTCTACACTAAGTGGATGTTGCCTTTTAATAATATAATAGATATATGCATTAGACGATAACTGATTGGATATTTATATTTGCACTTCTTTTTTTTTCAATTACACTATACGTCTTTTGACTTTGTTAGGTAAAATTACTCAAGTACCCCTTAAATGTAGTTAAACTTTGACAAAAGTATTTAAAACTTATAAATACAAGGGTATGTGTTTACATATTGTTGAAATAAAGTTTTATTTTGATGATTACAATTGGTTAAAACATAATCAAAGTCTAAATTTTATTGAAAATCTTGAAAAAGCAAAAGTGGTTTCAAAAATAGTTTTGCATATGATTAAAAGAAGTTTTGAAACACTCTACAAATCATAATTGATATTTTTGAGATTGAAAAAGTAATAGAAGTGTTAGTTTAACACTTAAGCTAAAATTGATCAAAACTAATGAAACTGTCAAATTGAGAAATCAAAACAAGCTTACTGTCAAAAAGCAAGCTCCTTGGAAATTCAGTTGAAAGTCGATCGAAGTTCAACTTCGCACGTCCAAAGTTTAAACCTAGCTCGATCAAAGTTACTCAGTCGAAGTCAAGGCACAACCAAACACAAAGAAGGAAGTACACAGGTATGCTATTTGGAATCTTAGTTATAAGTTGACCGAAGTTCAACTTTGCACGACCGAAGTTTGAAGTTCGCACGACCGAAGTTTGAAGATCGCACAACCAAAGTTTGTTGGGCATGACCGAATCTCAACAAATACAAAGAACATAGCATAAATAGAGAAAGTAACCGGTCTCTGAAAATTCAGTGTTCAAACGACCGAAGTAAAGATTCGGCCAAGCGAAGGTCAGAATAGGGACAACCGAATATGAGGAAATCAAAATAGAGTATTTAACCAAGCTACTGAAATTTTACTACAAACTCGACCGAAGCTGAAGTTCGGTCGAGCGAAGTTGACGACCAAAGTTTCAAATTTCAAAATTGCACGTCAATGTCACAGATCCAACGGATGTGATTAAATCAGAACGGTCAGATATAGTGCAGTTAATACTGCAATATCTCTATTCTTACATGAGTCTTTAAAATCAACCTATGGGGCTATTGTGAAGGTATTGAAGGGTTACAAACTTGTATTTCTCTTAGCATTCAATACTTCAATCTCTCTTGAGCATTCATTGTGGATTTTTGATTGAGATAAAAAACAAATAGAAGTTTGTATCACTCTAGATAAGAGAGCTTTCACTGTATTTATTACATTCGATCTAGAATGCGTGAGAGTTATACACTTCAATCATTGTAACTCCCTGAAAGAATCACACTGTGTGATCGAAAAAGATTCAAGAGTAAAAGACTCTTGAAGACTAGAAGTGCACTAGTGTGTAACGGTTTGGCAAGCACCACAAACTTGTTGAAGATAGTGAAATCCCAAGGAGGTCTTGGTGAAGTGGACGTAGGCACGGTTTGGCCGAACCACTATAAAATCATTTGCAATTTCTTCTCTCTACTTTTTATTGCTTTATTGCTTATTTATATACTTGATTAAGTAGAATTGCATATTAGGGTAATTGATAATTTTTTAATTGGTCATTAAGTGTAGCAAACCTATTTTACCCCCTCATAGTTTACTTTCTAGCTAACAAATATTAATAACAAAAAAGGTTACCATTAAATAACCTAACTGATATTATGGGGATATGCTTAGACTTTAGACGACCTTTAATTTCCACCAAATTCTTTAATGTAGGTTCCAAGGGGAGATGGGATGCCAAAGATTGTCTTAACTTTTAAAAGCACATTTTAAAAACCAACTTTATGGTTTAATGAAACCCTATCTCCGCTTTAATACACTAATTAAGTTTTTTATAATTTTTATTTTCTTTTAGAAAGTTGAATGCGTATGTGTAAGGTATAGCTTATTAGTACAAGCAAAACCAAAATTTTCCACACCATTAATGGAGAAAAAGTAGCTTTTTATGAGCTTTTTCCAAGTGGGATTTTCTATTGTTAGTAAATATACTAAGGATTCCAAGAACTTCAAAAGTTAGAGAAAGTAATGCCATCTTACTTTCAAATAAAGACTTGGATATTTGGCATCTCTAAATTAGCTTTTTCAATAAAGTTAAATTAATTTGATAGTTTCATGATGGGGCGGTGCCTCCATCATATCATTGATTTGGTTTCACCATATTATCATCATTTTTATTTATTTATTTTTTGTAAATCTTGATTTGATACTCTTCAAAATTTACTATATGCACATCAATTGGTGGAGTCATGTGTGCATTAATCTCTT
>BRYF01000016.1:17808983-17813983 GCA_030159135.1 Actinidia polygama | reverse complement strand
GAGGAGAAATCTTTTGCAAAGTTCAAGAACTATGAGTTTTGGCTTTTGAGCATTGCCTTTTTAGGGCATATAATTTCAAATGACAAAATTTTTGTTGACCCAAAGAAAATTGAAGCCGTCGTAAATTAGTCTCGACCCATAAATGTGATAGAGATCAGAAGCTTTTGAGGACTCGCTAGTTATTACAAAACTTTTTGCATCTAGCGACACCACTGACAAAATTGACCCAAAAGTATGTGACCTTCAAGTGGGATGTAGATTGTGAAGAATCCTTTTAGAATTAAAGAAGTGGTTGGTATCGACTCCTATTCTAGCCCTGCCGACAGGAGTTGGTGGTTATGTCATCTTTAGTGATGCCTCGCTAAAAGAACTTGGATGCTTTCTAATGGAGAATGGAAAGGTAGCCTATGCCTCACGAAAACTGAGGCCCTATGAGAAGAACTACTCAACCCACGATTTGGAACTTGCAGCGATAATTTTCGCCCTCAAAATCTAGCGTCATTATTTATATGGAGAATCATTCAAAATTTACATGGGCCACAAAAGTCTTAAGTACATTTTCATCCAGAAGGAGTTGAACATGCAACTACGACATTCATTAGAACTTATGAAAGACTATGACCTGACAATTCTTTACCACCCTAGTAAAACAATTGTTGTAGTGAATGCACTCAGTCAGAAATCTTTTAGCAATTTGGCGTACATGATCACAACCTAACCAACACTTGATATGGAGATTGTATCTCACAAGGAGGATGCTATGTTATTCACTTTTACAGAAGAGCCCACTATCATTGAGAAGATCAATGCCATGCAAATGGATGATAATCATTTTAGAAAACTCCGTGATGAAGTGTAGAAATGAAAAGCCATAAAATTTTCTTTTATTGATGGCATTTTGAGACTAAATGACAAATTACGTGTACCACGTTTGGCATAAATAAAGTAGCAAATTTTGAAGTAAGCCCATAGTTTGAAGTTAGTTGTTCATCCAAGATATACCACGATTTGATGGAAGTGTTTTGGTAGCCAAGCATGAAGAAAGAAATTGCAAATTATGTGGCACGGTACAATCATTGTCAAAAAGTGAAAGCGGAACACTAGCGGCAGAAGGACTGCTGACTTCTTTTCTCATTTTAGAATGGAAATGAGAACACATTACGATGGATTTTTTCGTAGGGTTACCACGTTCAAACAGAGGGAACGATACTATTTAGGTAAGTGTTGATCGTCTCGCCAAGTCAGCACATTTCTTAGCTATGAAAATAACATACAAGTTGGATACACTTGCAAACCTGTACATAAAGGAAATCTTTGGCCTTCATGGAACACTCTTGTATAGCATATCAGATCATGACCCGAGGTTCATCTCACAGTTTTGAAAAACTTTGCAAGCGGCTATTTGAACCCAGTGGACAATCAGAGAGGGTGATTCAAATACTAGAAAATTTACCATAGCTATGAATGTTATACTATAAGGGAGGTTGGAAAGAGCATCTACAGTTAGTAGAATTTGCTTACAACAATAGTTAACAAGCGAACATCAAGATGGCTCCATTTGAAGCGTTGTATGGAAAGAAATGTCGATCCCCGATTTGCCTGACTGAAGTTGGAGATGAAAGACTCCTAGCTCTTCAAGTTTTACAAGAAACCACAAAGAAGATTGACTTGATACAACAACAAATTCTTATTGCCCAGAGTTATCAAAAGAGCTACGCGGATAAGCATAAGAAAGGTTTGGAATTCTCGCAGGGAGATCAAGTATTTTTGAAGGTATCCCCATCAAGGGTTAACATTCATTTTTTAATGAAAGGAAAGTTGAATCCATGTTACATTCGAACATTTGAAATTCTAGAGAAGATTGGCCCAATTTCCTATTGCCTTGCCTTGCCTTGCCACCAAAATTGGCAAACATTCACAATGTTTTCCACGTTTCGATGTTGAAGAAAATATATCGTCAACCCAATCCACGCCATTAAACACCATCCATTAGAGATACGAGAAGATTTATCGTATGTTGAACAACCCATTCATATTCTAGATCAACACGATCAAGTCCTTCGGAACAAGATCATTTCGCTTTTGTGAGTTCTATGTTGGAATTACACAATAGAAAAGTTAACGTGGGAAAGGGAAGTCGAAATGCGAGCATGCTATCCTGTTCTTTTCAAAATGTAAAGTAGATTCTAAAGTTTGATGACAAACTTTTTGTAAGAAGGGAAGAATGTAAAATCCTTCAACTTTAAAATATTTAATTTCTCTAAGTAATAAATAAATTACTTGATTAATAAAAAATAAGTACAATCATTATTATTTATGTGAATTAATATATGTTATGTTCTAAGTATTAAGTAGGATTTGATTAAAAAAATTTATGAAATCATAAATATGTACCCAAAAGATTTTTTGTTAAAGTGTAACAAAAAAAATGAACATGTATTAAGCATGCATAACAAATGACAGATCTATGTCGATCACTATGAACCACATGGTAGTGTGACTCACCCCAAGAGTCATTATATAAATTACCCACACATGCCCCAAATGTCGAAACCCCTCCAATCACTTTCCCCCCATTCCTGTCCCAGTAAAAATGTTGGGAGTAGACTTGACAGGCTGAGAGAGAGAGAGAAAAGGAAGAAAAAAGGATGTGAAGAAAAGAGAAAGAGTTGTTGAGAAAGAGAGAAAGAGAGAAGAGATCAAGAAGAAGAAAGGAAGGAGAAAAAAAATCTTAGTGTACCACCAACTATTTTCACACGGTAACCTCACTCTTCTCTCCTATTATTTTGTATTTACTTAACTTAGAGAAGGGTTTAAATACTATAGGATTGAATGATATACTATATCCTAGTTAAAGTTAAAGAATATGTTAAAAATACGACACGAGGACGCCGTTTTAAGATCAAGAGTCAAACCAAAGTTTCCCCATATGGACGGGTCGGCCTTTTCCTGGATCAATTGAGAAAATATAAGTTAGGTACTAACCTTGTCTAGACCGGTCAGACTTTTCTTAGACTGGTCAAGCTTTCTTGGACCGATAGGAAAAATATTAGTTAGGTACTGATTTTGGCTGAACCGATCTAGCTTTTCTTATATCGCTAGAAAAAATATGAGTTAGGTACTGACCTTGGCTAAACTGGACGGTCTTTTCCTGAACTAGTTGAACAGTTTTCCCAACGAGTTGAGGCTTAACAGATCTTAGCTTTTGAACACCCAAACACCCATAGTTAGCCTCATATGACATGTACAGTCTCTCTACTGATACGTGCATGTATTTTAAATGAATGAATTTAATACTAATTTTTTATTGGATCCAAAAATAAATATACAAGTTTCGCTTTCGCACACGAAGAGAAAAGAAAAATTTTAAAGGAAAAAGGATTTCGAAACGTGGCGTGACGCTACCCGGTATCGCATGGAGACGCGTGGGGGTTGGGGGTCATCACAACTTCGTCTAGGAGTCACCAGGCTCGATGAAAATGCCCTACACATGAGTTCGTTGAGGTGGTTCCAAACGGCCATCATCTACCTAAAATGGTTAATATGCGACCTCAGGTTTGACTTCCTATCATACAAGGTGAACTTCAGGGGGTTGAATTTATCTCAAGCATCCATGCTCTCAATCTTAGGTGCGAAAGGGGTTTGGTATCTCTAGATTTGTTCTCTTGGTGCAGACTTGGTGATCTTATTTACTCATCTCTCCGGACAATGTTTTTGCGAGCAATGTTATTCTGGAAAGCAGTTTCACTCGCAAATCCCCATTTACTCGGCTTTGCTTGGCGTTAAGGGCCTAGCAAAGATCCACGTCGAATTGAGTTTGTATCGGTGGTACCTTCTACCTACCCGTAGCCATGGTTTTGCTATCACTTTAGCTTTTTGTCTCATTATAGGAGGAATCGGCTTGTTTTCCCTTCTTGCCGCCCTAAGGTGGGGTCTGGTGGACCTTACCTCCACCGGTCCTTCGCCATTCCTAGTGATCGACTTTGTTAAGTTTTTGGACACTAGGACCTGTTGCATTTCCACCACTTTGTCTTCGAAGGGCCTTATTGTTATTTCTCGGTCGTCTTCTCCTTCTTCTGAGGGAAACAAACCTGACCTTTGCTTGAAGGGTCCCTTGTCCGCTCTCTGGGCCTCGGCCATTAGTTTATTTCCTCTCTTGCCCAAAGTCCTGGGCACGAGAGGATGCCTCTGTCAGGTTTCAAGATTGCCTTCGCCACATTGGTGCTTTCGGATGCCATTAGAGGTGTTTTGCAGATGTCTATGGTGAATTCCCCATAGAGGGCACTAATTGTTACGGTGTGAGTAATAGAAATGATGGAGAGAAATTAGAAATAGATATCTATAGTGATCGCGCAATGGTTGACAGTGGTTGTATGCTTGCTAGATTAATCTATAATACAAAAACAATGAGAACGGATGTCAGAACTGTTCCGGGAATGGCTATCCGACTTTCAAGTCAGTGATTGGAAGTTCTAGAAAGAGAAGATTTATTTGTGGCTTGAGCTAGCAAGAGTTGCATACCTTTGAAAGAATAAGGTTTAGCCTTATATAGCATAGTCTGGCGCGTGCCTAGACGCGCCAACTGTCATGTCACCGGACAGACTGCAATTTAGCGAGTGCGGGGACATGCTGACTGTTGTGTCTGTGTATAGGCGACTGGCCCAGCGATACCACTAAGGTGTGGCTAGTAGCTAGCCTGTCATGTCGTCGGTGTCTCAGTCCATGCACAAGGACTTTCAAAGAAAACCTCACCATCCAATTCACCTTTTGTCCCCTAATATGCCTTGGGATCACCGCCGACCATTGCATATCGATCGAGCTCCTTCGCAGAGACCCCGCCAAGCTTACTATGGCGGTGCTTGCCCTAACTCGATCAGGTACTTGATATTTTTTCCCCTTAATTTTAATATGTGTTGAAAGTGGGAAGGAGAAGGTTGAAGGCGATGAAGTAAATTTAGTTAGCCTTTTAGAAGCGGGAGGAATTATCATGGTATCATGCT
>BRYF01000016.1:17801483-17803983 GCA_030159135.1 Actinidia polygama | reverse complement strand
ACGATCACCAGTCATTAGAGAGCAACACTAATAATATACATGGTATGATATCATTCATGATCATCTAGCTATGATCCCACCCTTATTACATCACCTCTGGCGATATTCATTTTTCCTAGCGGTCGGATCACCGTTCGAATCATGTGTCGTCTAAAATATATTTTTCTAAAGTAATCATTTTTCATAATTCATGGCCCATTTAAAATATGACATGCATTTAATCATAAATCATCATCATGTTTAACCAACCAAAACATACATGCTTCGATCGTAAAACTTTTACTTTTAAGTAAGTAAAACTTAACGAGATTCACCTTATGCTTATCTCAAATTCTTTCTTTCTGTGCACACACATAATCTAAGGTAATGGTCCATCGAGTTTCGGTCCTATAATTAGAAATTCCGAATTTAAAATCTTGCATTTATTGCAAACTCTATATGCTTAATTACATTATTGTTTAGTACGCCGAGTCCAAGGGAAAAAGGAGTGTCTAGGCTATCAGAAGGGACAATTTTTTTTGAAAAACTATCTTTCGTCAAAATTTGGCTAAGTTTGAAAAAATAAATTTTTGAAATATTATTTTCTTCAAACTATTTTTTTCGGTAATTGTTCTTAAAACCTTGAATAGTCAAAACTAATTTTATGAAATTTTTAATACAAGGTATACCTTCCATAACAAGTAGATTCATTTTTAAAATAATTGCAAAAAATTGTTTTTATACTAAAACTGAAATTTTACTTTTTGATTTAATGAGAATTATATTTTTTTAATATTTTTTTATTAAATTCAAATGGGAGGTATTTTTTTATTTACATTGTAAACTTAAAATAAAAGTAAAGATAAAGTTTATTCACTTCTCTTTCTCTATCTCTCTTTCTCTCCTCTTTCTCCTTTCTTTCTCTCTTTCTTTCTCGTCTTCCTGCGTGTGAGTTCCCAACAGATTTTTAGGGAACAAAATTATGGTTGTATGTGTATTTTGTTGATTTTAGGTGGCCATAAGTGGTGAGTCACCTAGTGACTCATAGCCATGAGTGAGCAAGCCATTGACGGCTTATGGTGATTCATGGTGGCGAGTCACCCAAATCATGTGGTCCTCATGACTCCACATTGTCCTGCCCTAATCATTCAACACGTGTCCTAATCTGGGATATCTATTCTATTTTTATTAAAAATTTTATTCAGGTATAATTTCTGTTATCGTAAAAATTCAAAAATTTTAAATTGTCACCGGAGTGTTTCTATATTTACCCTTCTAACGATTAGGAAAACTGCTTGACCGGTCCAGAATAAACAGTGGCTTATTTTAGGTAGAATTCTACCGGTCTGGGAAATAGTTCGACCGGTCCAGAGCAATCTGTAAGCTCAAACATAGATTCTCAACCGGTTGAACTCTAGTCTCAACCGGTCCAACTGGGAAAAGCTGAATATTGGTTTTTCTGGCTTGAATTTTAAGTCTGTTTTGGGTTACTAAACCTCTAAATCAGGAAAATACTTTAAATTAAATTTGTAGGTATTTGAAATAGAAATCATACGCAACTTGAATCAAGTCAAAAAGTTATAGTATGAAGGACTTATTCTCAAAATACTAATTGACTATCTTGACGAAAAATAAAACATAGTTTCTAATTGGATTTCTATCCTACAACAGCGTTTACGTGACATATTCTTGACGTATTATCAAACTTTAACCATGATAGGGTTATTACTTTTATCCCAATTGTTCATCACTATATTTAGTGAAAAAAAATTACAAAACGATAGAAAAAAGATAAAGTTTTGCCTAAGTTCGGAGAAAACCGAGTGTTATATTCACTTCTCTTTCTCTCTTTCTACCTTTCTCTTTATCTCCTTTTTCCCCACTCTCTCTTTATTTCCCCTTTCTTTCTCTCTTTCTTTCTCTCCTTCTTGCGTGTGAGTTCCCAACAAATTTGTTGGGAAAAAAGTTGTGATTGTGTGTGTATTTTGTTGACTTTGGGTGGCTCATGGTGGTGAGTCACCCCAATCATATGGTCCTCATAGCTCCACATGGTTCCACCCTAATCGCTCAACACGTGTTTTAATTTAGGATATATGTTTTAATTTTATCAAAAAATCTTATTCGGGTATAATTTCTACTATCGTAAAAATCTAAAAAACTTTAAATTGCCACCGGTGTGTTTTCATATTTAACTTTACTATAATAAAATAAAATTAATTTACAGATCGGGGTATTACATATATTGATTACATTCATTATTTATGGGATTTTATAATATATGCTTACCATATATACGATTTCTATTGTTTTTGAATTCTGATCTTATGTACATAAATAATAGTTTTATTAAAGTAAATAAGTTTTATTCTATCATTTGATAAACTTAGATGGTGTACACAAACAAGTGAAAAAACACAAATCATGCGTATGATAAATTTAATATTTTTTTAAAGTTAGCTTTACTACAATTTTATGTTTTGAAATAATTATAACATAATTATCATAACCAAAATAGAACTAG
>BRYF01000016.1:17783983-17788983 GCA_030159135.1 Actinidia polygama | reverse complement strand
TAAGGATAGGGTGAACATGAGGATGAGGTGAACTTGATGGTGAGATTAACCTCGCTCGTCTCCACCTCGCCATGGTTCTCACCTTGCCTATAGTCTCCACCTCGCCAGCTGCTCAGGAATTTTGTCGTGATGTCCTCGCACGACACTCCATTCTCCATCTATAAAAGGCCATTCCCCCCACCACTAAAAAGGTACGACTCATTGGCACTCACACCTTGAGAGTTCTGGTATTTTTATATCTACTCTCCTTGATTTGATCTCCACACCGGAGAGGTTTATAGCAGCTTCGCCCCAGCCGATAACGTTCATTCCTTTGCGTAGGTCATCTGAGGTCAATACCGAGCTTAGGAATAATTCTGACTGTTGGTTGCTCGCCCCTAGAATTTCTACCACAATAGTTAGACATCGTTTATGGGAATGACAATTCTCAACTTTCTATGCACCTACGCAACCATTTATTACCTAGACCGAGTACCAGCAGCTCTCTAGACAACAGAGCTTATCCAATGGCTAATACTAGTCAAGCTCCAAATTTAGAAGGCATTCACCGTGAGATACATAGAATCGCTGAGCTGATTAGGGTCAGGAATCAGATTAATGCCCGTCTGGTGTAGCACCTCACCACAAACAATCCACCTCCTCCCATCGCCCATGTTCAGGAAAATGCTGATCAATCTCGCCATTCTCACCGATTGGGCTACCAGGACTCACAAAATCGCCATAGTGCTGGTCAGAGACATTTCTACCTCCATGAGACTCCATCTCCACCATGTCTCCTACATTCACAGTGCATCCTCTATATGGCATTCTCCTGATTCCTCTATGAAATCCACGGGATCTCCTTCCATACTTAGCTACCCAAGAATTTCGTCATGATCTCTTCGCACGACACTCCATTATCCATCTATAAAAGGCCACTGAAAAGGTATGAATCATTGGCACTCACACCTTAAGAGTTTTGGTACTTTTAGTTTTGCTCGCCTTGATCTGATCTCCATGCAGAGGGGTTTGTAACGGCCTCACCCCAGTCGGTAACGTTTATTCCTTTGCTCAGGTCATCCGAGGTCAATACCGAGCTTAGGAGCAATTCTGACTGTTGGTTGCTCGCCACTAGATTTCTACCACAACAAATGTGATTCCAATTTTCTACATCTTGCACAATTAGAATGAAATGGAATATGGATATGATTCCTAAAAACCTATCAGAATCACATTTTCAATCTAAGTAAGAATTTGATCCACACCATCCCTTATGGTAATTTTAGATTCCAAGCTCAATTCCCAAAAAATATTCTAAGCAAAATTTATTAAGATGAGAATCTAATTATACGAGTAATATTTACTCCAATATCAAATTGATTGATTGGTATTTGAACGGTAAAAATCAGGTTGTCGGACATCCTAAACCTAGCACTTTTTTCCTTAAGTATTAATATTTTCATTTGGGCCCCAAATAAATAATTTTATCTAATTAGCCTTTCAACTATTGAATTGGTTGCAAGTAGGCCCAATCACTATCTCCGTACAATTCTCTAGCATAATATAACACGTGGCAATCCCAACCCATACCCATTTCCCAAATCTATGATCCTGACCTTAATCCATATCCATTTTTCAACCCCCAACCCCTCCGCTTACTTGAATCTATATCCATTTCCCCAAAGCCTCACCCTCCCCTCTTTCACTACCATATTGTGGCCTTAACTATAGTTGCTGATATTACCGCCATTTCCCACCATTGTCGGCACCACCACTATAAAACCATAATCAGCATCACTAACATCCTTTACTTTGCAGCGTTTAGCACCTCCGCAACTATCCACACACACCATTGTAGGCATTGCCACCACACTATCACCATCAACACTGTCACAAACTACTACAATCCTTTGCATAGCCATTACACAACCTTCCCAATTACTAACCACAACCATTGATCCACATAGAGGTGAGAACCAAACTCAAATTAGACCAACTAACCCATACCCATAACCCAAGAATGCAACCTCCACTACCTAGTACTTTTCCCCACCCCAATCTGGAATCACGAGCTCTCTCATCTCTCCATGACTTTTGAAACACTATATTTTAATTCCCCATCTCCTTGTAAGCGACATCTCTCCCTCTTTCTCTCTATCTATCTCTATCTCTTTCCTCTAGAATTTGTTTGGGGTATTGGGTTTGTAGAGTTTGTTGTAGCAGAAGGGATACTATATGTTGTGGATGGGGTAGAATGGAAGGTAGAGGCGAAGAGATTTTAGAAGTGTGGTAGGTAGTGGAGTTGAGGAAACGGTGGGGTAAGGTTCTCTCTGTTGTGGTAAAAAACCATGGCAAGCAACCAACAGCCAAGTTACTCTGGATGGCGAGGTTGCGACCTCGAAAAAGAATAGGGCGACCTACGCAACAATGAACAAACGTTACTGGCGGGGGTGAGGCCGCTCAAAACCCCTCTGGCGTGGAGATCAAACCAAGGTAATCAAAAGCTAAGAAATGAACAAGCAAAGCTATCCATCTGTACCAGAGTTCAAAATGGTGTGTGTACTTTTTTTGTAATGGGGGAGCGACCTTTTTATATATGGAGTAATAGGCCGTGTCCGTGGATCACGGCATTATCCTCGGAAGGATAAGTATGGTAATATATCCTGGATATTTAGGAGATTTAATAGGGAGGTCTGATATTTGGAGGACATCCCGTGATTGTAGGTGCTGACAAGGAAAGAATCTCTTCCGAAGTAGTTTCCTTGTGGAGATAGAAGACTAGAGGAGATGGAGTTCGTATGGAGATAGAGAAGACTAGAGACCATGTATTTCACCTCGCCCATATGTGGTGTGGAGTTTGGCGAGCTTAAGGTCAAGCTTACAAGCTTACTGGCGATCTAGCAAATTCCTCGCCCATTGGAGAGGTGGAGAAAGCCTAGCGATGTGAATGGATGAGCATTGCGAGGTATAATGGGGATTTTCTTGAAGGTAGGCGACGTGTTACCTTGGCAAAGTATGAATGTTTTACCCCACATCAGTAGCCCCCCTACTCAGAGTCCTGAGGTGCAACACTTGGGATCTTCGAGTATCAACGGATGGCATAAGCATCGTGGGAGACAACTGCCAGCGAGTGACGTGGATGCTTTTCAATGGTGCTTCTTTGGGAGCTGCCGCGTGGCAGATGCAGTTAATGAGCTTTATTCAGAGGCGACTACGTGGGTAAGAGCATTAATGGTGAAATAACATTTTTTGATAGAAAAAACAATCCGGCGGCAGGAATGGCAATTTTTCATCTCAGAAGCTAAAACGACGCGAGATCTCTACCATTCATGTGAGTGGATTCTAGCCCTCCCAGGATCCTATAAATATAGGGGAACCCCCATCCATTTTCGTTCTTCACTATTGTTACCAAACTGTTGTCCCTACTCTGACGCGCACCTCGCCCCAAACAGCTCGCCTCTCCCCGACTTTAGTAAGTATTTGATACCACTACCTTTTGTTTTCATTATCTTTAGTGCATGTCCAGTAAGATCGAGTTAGGAGACAGTTTAGAAAATTCTCTGCCTTCTTGGATATCTAACCACCTACGAGGAAAATCTTATATAACTAACGACGTAAACCAATCTCCCTATTCGCCCCCCGAAGACTCCATTCATGGAAATCTACCCACCACATGGATACTTCTAACCTTGTAAAGGAGGTCAACATAATGACCCAAGATGACCTAGAACAACTTAGGGAAACATATTATTTTCCTCCTGGGGTCCAAACAATGATTCCTGGAGAGGGCAAGACAATTTTGTCTGCTCGCCCAGGCGAGGTGACTTTTTATGAGGTCATCTTTTTGGCTAGTTTGAGGTTTCATATCCATCCTATCGTAAGGAGGATTTTGAGCCATTACAAAATCTATTCTGTCCAACTTTCCCCCAACACCTTGGAAAGTGTCAAATGCTCGTTGGTCATTTGGCAATACTTCAAACGCCACATGTCCTACAACGAGTTTAGGTGCATGTACTCTCTCATCCCGTTGCCAGAATCGGGATGGTACTATTTCAAGTCGAGGCCCGACAAGAACATACTAAGAAGAGTGCCGAGCAATGTGAAAGGATGGAAAAAGAGGTTCTTCTTCGCCTCAGGAGATGAGTGGGAGTTTTTTCCAAGCATGCCTTCAGCGCAAGAATCCCGTCAGTTCGCCAATCTTTGGGCGTGCCAGGTAGGTCCCTTTGCTTTACTTTAATTTTATTTTTCATGTATTTCAGCTCGCCTTACTGACATTAATGGTTATTTCAACGAAACAAGTCAACAAGTTACTCGCCTTGTCCAAGATCAAGGGGAGGAGGATGGTGGAGGTCCTCGACAAGATACACCCTGGGGGCTATTTCGAGGTTCTAAAGGTCCCATCCCTCCAGAGGCGACCAACACAATAGTCATGTCCGAAGTGACTTCGTAGACTACCTAGGAGTTATTAGGGGGGATATAGGAAGATTAGCTAGGAGGGCCATCCCTCCAGATCTGACTTTGCTCAGATGGTTGGGGGGCAGAGTCAGGGATCCTTTCTCGAAATTTTTGCCAAGGGATCCTTTATTGGGATTTCTGAGCTCCAGCTCAGACTCAAAGTTGGAGTCTGGATCAGACCTAGGGTTGCCCCTCGGGCTTAGATCGGATGGTATTACCTTTTTAACTTTTCTAAGTTCATTTCTTTCGTCACCTAATATTTATTTTGATCTTGCAGCTATGTCTTCTCGGATCAGCCTGTCCACTCTCACCAAAAGGGCGGGAGAAAAGAAAGTTGCGACCAAGGATGCAGGCTTAGGGGTGGAGGTTGCCCCGCCCTTGAAGGGGATCGTGATTCAAGAGAAGAGGCCTAGGGATGGCGCTCACGACTCCTCGCCCACCGAGAAGGGTGATGTCTCTAAGGGCAAGGAAGCCATGTTGCCTCCCCCACCCAAGAAGGTCAAATCTAACAAGGGCGAGTGACACAACTCGGTAACCACCAGCGCCAGGAGAGGGTCCATCTAGGT
>BRYF01000016.1:17768983-17773983 GCA_030159135.1 Actinidia polygama | reverse complement strand
ATTTCTGACTTTGAAAAATTGGTTCCAAGTTTGAAAAATTGGTTAGCCATAAACTCTTAACTCGGTAGAATTTTTATTAAATGAATTAGCCAAATTATTTGCAAGTTTAAAAAATGAGTTAGCCATAATTTCTGACTTTGAAAAATTGCTTGCAAGTTTGAAAAATGAGTTAGCCAAATTTGAAAAATGAGTTAGCCATAATTTCTGTTTTATACTCATTTTTATATTATTCTAAACTCTTAACTCGGTAGAATTTTTATTAAAAGAAAAGTTTGCCATCAACCCTATTCACCCCCTTCTAGGGTTGATTATCTGGGTAACAAGTTGTTCTCCTTATTAAAATTTGAGGTTCTGAAGCTCGGTATTCCGATCTCTATAGGTATAACAGATTCTGTTCCATAGACCATAGAGTAAGGTTTTTCGCCCGTTGGGATCCTGCTCGTCGTGTGATAAGCCCAAACTATGCTTAGTAGGTCCTCTACCCATTCCCCTTTGGATTTTTCTAACCTTATTTTCAAGTTCCTCAGGATGGTTCTTTAAGTAACCTCTACTTGGCCGTTTGCTTGGAGATGCTCGGGCGAGGAAAAATGGTGCGAGATGGCAAGATCCGAGCAGAACTATTTGAACACGTCGTTGTCGAATTGATTAGCGTTGTCTGAGATGAGAACTTTTGAAATTCCGAACCGGCATATGATGTTCTTCCATATGAAATTCCTCATATTTATCTTAGTGATCTTGGCGAAAAGTTCTGCCTGTATCCACTTGGTGAAATAATCGATGGCGACGATCAAGAACTTTTTTTGTAATGGAGCTTGGGGCAATGGCCCGAGTATGTCGACTTCCCATTGAGCGAATGGACATGGATTGGTCATTGGCATCATCTCGGTGTGAGGGAGGTGACTTACAGGGCCAAATCTCTGGCACTTGTCACACTTCTTCGTGTACGTCGCCGCATCATGCTCTATTCGAGACCAGAAGTAGCCTTATCTAATTGCTTTTCTAACGAGCGATCTTGCTCATGAATGATTTCCACAGATACCTTCATGAATTTCCCTCATGACGTAATCTGCCTCTTCAGGTCGGAGACATCTTAGGAGAGGACTAGAGAAGGACCTCTTGTATAATATTCCATTGAGGATGCAAAGTTTGTTTGACCTGTATTGGATCCGGCGAGCTTCTAACTTGTCTCGTGGTAACATTCTCATTTGGAGATATGTAATGATGTCACCCATCCATGTTCCTTTTTGAGATGAAGTCAAAGGCCGAGGCGAGGTTAACCAAAGCATCGACTTTCTTGTTTTCTTCTCTTGGGATTTGGTGAATTTTGAAATCTTTTATTTTTTCCGACATGGCTTTCACTTCATCTAGGTAGGTCAGCATTCTTGTATCCTTGGCGAGGTAGTTTCCTTGGACTTGATTTTCCAACAATTGGGAATCACTGAAAACGTCTAGAGAATCCACTTCCAAATCAGTTACAACTCTAAATCCAGCGGGAAAAGCTTCATACTCGGTTTCATTATTGGTGGCGCTGAACCCTAGACGGATGGCATACTCTATGTGCTCGCCCGAGGGAGTTTTTAGGACAAGTCATGCACCACATCGGTGCTGATTTGACGATCTGTCCACAAACAGTTTCCATCTGGCAAAGTCTTCATCTGGGTTTGGTTGTTCGGTGGTCTCCATCTTGGGGACATCCTCGGGTTCCTAGGCGATGCCATATGTGAATTCAGCAATAAAATCAGCTAAGATATGGCCTTTGATCGCCATCCTTGGTTTGTAATCAATGTGGAATTCACTGAGCTCGATGGACCATTTGAGGATTCTTCATGAGGTTTCAAGTCGTTAGAGAATTTGTTTTAGCGGTTGATCAGTTATCACAGCAATCGGATGTGCTTGGAAATAGTAGCGAAGTTTCCTTGCGGCAATAAGAAGAGCGTAGGCGAGATTTTCAATTTTCAAGTATCTAGTCTCGGCTTCCATTAGGACTTTGCTGACATAATATATCGATTTCTGAACCCTGTCTTCTTCTCGGATCAGTACGGCACTTACTGCTGTTGAAGAGATGAAGAGATATACGAATAATTCATCGCTTGTGACCGGAATCGTAAGTAGTGGTGGCGAGCCAAGATACTCCTTAAGCTACTAAAATGCTATCTCCGATCTTTCATTCCATTGGAAGGTCTGATTTTTTCTCATAATTTGAAAGAATGGAAGACACTTGTTGGCTGATTTGGAGACAAATCTGTTAAGGGTGGCAACTTGCCCGGTCAATTGCTGCACCTCGTGGATATTTCTGAGCGAACTCATGTTGAGAGGGGCTTGAATCTGATTTGGATTTTTCTCGATTCCGCGTTTGGTGACCAAAAATTTAAGGAATTTGCTAAATGATACTCCGAAAATATACTTTGAAGGATTCAACATCATCCGGTGTTTTCGTAGGATACCAAACGCTTCCTCCAAATGAGCGATATGGTCGGCTGCTTTGAGGCTTTTGACTAACATGTCGTCAATATCTACCTCCATTGTCTTTCTGATCAGTTCCTCGAACATTTTATTGACTAATTTCTGGTACGTCACCTCAGCATTTTTTAATCCGAATGGCATGACCTTATAGCAATATAGCCCTCGCTCTGTGATGAAAGAAGTCTTTTTCACATCGGGAGGGAACATTCTAATCTGGTGATAACCGGAGAAGGCGTCCATAAAACTTAGGAGTTCGTGTTTGGACGTAGCATCAACTATCAAGTCAATTTTTGGCAAAGAAAAATTGTCTTTTGGGCACGCCTTGTTGAGGTCGGTGAAGTCAACGCATACTCTCTATTTTTCTCCTTTTTAAGGGCGACGACAACATTGGCGAACCACTCCGAATAATGGGCTTCGTTGATGATGTTGGCTTTAACGAGCTTAGCCACCTCCTCTTCGATGACCTTAGGCGTTCAGGGGCGAATTTTCTTCGCTTCTGACGAACTAGAGGATAGTCGGAATTGGTGAATAATTTATGCATGGCGACTTGGGGGTCAATACCAGGGACATCGCCTTGTGATCAAGCGAAGACGTCAAAGTTTTTCTTCAAGAATTCTACCAGGGCGGAACGCAGCTCGTTGGTCAGTTCAGTACCGATGATAACATGGCGATCTGGATGATCTGGGTGTATGGAGACTGGAGCAACTTCTTCAAGGGGTTTGGTGTTTTTGGTTTCTCGGGGATCAACCAAGACAACCAGTTCCACCTTATCCCTTAGAGGCTCCAGCATCGCCGATCTGTAATTGCTATTGATCATGTGGAGTTGGGGAGATTTCTGCCTTCATGGCTGAAATGAAGCACTGCCTCGCCACTTTCTGATCACCTCTTACCTCGCCCACCCCAGTGGAAGTGGAGAATTTCATCTTCAGGTGGTAGGTTGAGGTGATTGCTTTAACATCTCCCAAGGTAGGGCAACCTAGAATTGCATTATAAGGCGAACGGCAATCTACGACGATGAAGTCCTGCCAAACTGTGATCTGATGTGGTTCTGTTCCCAAAGTCACTGGCAACTTGATCCATCCTAGCGGGTACGTCATATTTCCTCCAAAACCGATCAATAGAGTATGGAAGGGATAAAATTTATCCAGTCTGACCTTCATTTTCTCGAACGCCGATATGAACAAGATATTCACCGAGCTCCCATTGTCGATCAAGATTCCCTGCACATTGAAGTTGGCAATGACGATTGATACGACCAAGGCGTCGTCATGGGGAAGGTGTAGGCCTCTTAGATTATCATTGTTGAAGGTGATAGGCGGATGAGCATCAATGACAAGTGAGGAGAGGTTGTAGATTTCTTCTTTAGCTCGCCCATTGGGGCTCCTAGCATGCCTTTTCTAGAAGAATTTGAGCATCCACCAGATCCAAATCCACCATGAATTACTTATATATCACTTGTCGTTGGTTTGTTGTCGCCATATATCCTTTCTGGCGAGTGGGAAAGCGGGCGATCAACTACATATTTCCTCAGGTATCCATTTTGATAAGGTCGGCGATCTGTTCCTTTAGATGGCCGTGGTCCCGATGGAATTCACAATATTTGTTCTTATTCCTATTCCGAGGATCGTCTTGATTTTTCTAAGCCATTGGACGAACTCTTCATGTTTAATCTCGGTGAGTACTTGGGCGATGGGAGCGTTAAGAGGTGGCAAAATCATTTCAGGGCGGCGAGGTGGAGTATGAGGATGCCTATCGTTTGCCCGCCTTCAATCTCGATCGGATTTTTGTTCCTTGTTTCCTCCCTGTAGTCAGATTGCCTTGTATCATGCTCCTTCCTCTTGCGATCGTCTTTCCCTCGCCGTCTGCATTTTTCTTCGGCCAACTCTTCCGCGGCGAAATACTTGTCAGCCTTGCTCTAGAGAACCGACAAGGTCTCAAGTACATTCTTAGATAGGGAGTCAAATAGTGGACCGGGGTGAAGTCCTTCCATCATGGCCATAATCACTACCTTGTCGCTGGGATCCTCCACTTCTAGGACGACTTGGTTGAACCGTTTTACGTAGTATTTCAAACTTTCCATTTCCTTCTAGCGAATGGTGAAGAGGTGTGAGGCGTTCTTTTGTCTGACCCGACAGCTCATAAACGAGTCGATGGTTCTCGGATACAATTTTCTAAACCATGACCTCGCCGACCCTTTTAAAGTGGTAGAGAATGCTCTGCACATTACCTCGTCTGAACAACCTTGGAGCGAAATCAAGCTCTTGTATGAATCTAAATGGTCCATGGGATCCGTTTTGCCCTCGTAGGTTCCGAGTTAATTGGGTAGCTTGAATTTGGAGGAAACCCTAGCTCTCAACACCCGCTCTGTGAATTGTGGCTCGGTCTGCTTGATCAAAGTATCCACAGTTACTGGGGTGCCTGCCCCAGTATTGATGGCGTCAAGACGGGTGCCTAGATCTCTAATTTTTTGGGAGGTGGAAGCGCTCCAACGTCTAGTTGCCTGACTTCCCTGCCTTCAATCTCATGAGCTTGGCTAG
>BRYF01000016.1:17713983-17718983 GCA_030159135.1 Actinidia polygama | reverse complement strand
TCTTACATTTTGGCGGTGTAATTGCGTGCCGGTCACATGATGGGCGATCAGGATTGCCTAGAGTTCAGCGAGATGAATGCTGAGGCGATGTGCTCAACTTGGTGAATATTTCATCCCACATCAGTTAAAGGGCGGGCGAGTAGGCGATCACGAGTAAGGGCGAGGAGGAAATCGGAACAAAATCAATAGTTTGGTAGCACGGATGAAAAAGTACAAATGAGTAGATTGGCCCCTCTATATCTAGGGAATACCAGGGGCTGAGATTCATTTGCTCTAACGCCTCAGATCACCTGGCGTTTTGAATTCTGAGCCCATAACCGCCTTTGCCGCCAAAAGTCTCATTAATGCGCCGTCATTTTACTCACGCCATCACATCCGAATTTAATGCCTCTCTCCACGTGTCCACCTCTAAAAACATGCCATTATTGCACTGTTCGAAAGCTATTACTTCTCAATTACTCGTAGATCCCGAAATTCATCTCAGCATCTCGAGTAGGGGCTACTGATGTGGGATGAAATATTCACCAAGTTGAGCACATCGCCTCAGCATTCATCTAACTGGACTCCAGGCAATCCTGATCGCCCATCATGTGACCGGCACGCAATTACACCGCCAGAATGTAAGAGTGAGCTCGCCTCCAGGTCGCCACCAGGTGAGGTCATTAACATTGCCAGACAATTAGGCCATCTCCATCTCGCCAATTGGTGAGGAATCACCTTATCGGAAGATTGCTCGTAATTAGGTTGAATCTAAGCTCACCAAATGAGCGAGGTGAATTACACGCCCATCTCCGGTCATCTATCTCCATACGAACTCTACCTCTACAAGGATTATATCTCCATAAGAAAACTACCTCTAGGAGAGATTCTTTCCATTACAATGCCCACAAATTGAGGGATGCCCTCTAGATGTCAAATATCCCTATTAAATCTCTTATATCTCCAAGATATATTACCATACTTAGCCGTCCTAGGATCACGCCGCAGTTTCCTTACACGACTCTCCATCTATATAAAGGCCGCTCCTCCACCATTATGAGGTACACAACTTTAACTTTGGCACAGACTAATTGCTCTACTTGTCCATTGCTTAGCTTTTGATCGCCTTGGTCTGATTCGCACGCCGAAGGGGTTTGAGCGGTCTCGCCCCGGTCGGTAATGTTTGTTCTTTGATGTGCAGGTCGCTCGAGTCTTTTTTGAGGTTATCAACTCGCCATCCAGAGCAACTTGACTGTTGGTTGCTCGTCCCATATTTCTACCACAACAGTTTGGCGCTGTTTGTGGGAACCACAGTTCTCAACTTTCTATGCACCTGCGTAGTTGTTTATTGCCTAGACCAAGCGCTAGCAGTCCTTTGGACAACAGAGCTTATCCGATGGCCAAAACCAGTCAAACCCCAAATCTAGAAGGCCTTCATCGTGAGATACACGATATGGTTGAGCAGATGAGAGTCATGAACGAGAATAATGCCCGTTTGTTGCAGCTCCTCACAGCTAACCCACCACAGATTCCTCTAATTCCCGCTCTTGAGAATAACCCTCCTCGCCCACCTCGTCGGTCTTGTGACGAAGTATCCCAAAGTCATCATAGCACTGGTCGAGTCGGGCGACATCGATCTCCAACACCTCGTCCTCGACGTGAAACGAGTGCCTCATCAGAGTCTCAATCTAGCCAAGTTCATGAGGTTGAAGGCGGGGAAGTTAGGAGAGGAAGATCTCATCACCGAAACGACTAGACACTTAGACGTCGAAGCAGTTCCACCTCCTAAAAGATTAGAGATCTAGACGTCCGCCTTGACGCCATCAATACTGGGGCAAGCGCTCCAATAATCGTGGATGCTTTGATCAAGCAGTCCGAGCCACCGTTCATAGAAAGGGTGTTTAAAGCCAGGGTTTCCTCCAAGTTCAAGCTACCCAGTCAACTCAGAACCTATGAGGGCAAGACGAATCCAATGGCCATTTAGATTCGTACAAGAGCTTGATGTCGTTCCAAGGTTGTTCGGATGAGGTAATGTGCAAAGCATTCTCTGCCACTTTAAAAGGGTCGGCGAGGTCATGGTTTAGAAAACTGCATCCGGGAACCATTGACTCATTGGGAGTCCTGAGCAAGCTTTTTGTCGCCAACTTTATGAGCTATAGAATCCGGCAGTAAAATACTTCTCATCTCTTCATCATTCACTAGAAGGAAATGGAAAGTTTGAAAGACTACGTAAAGTGGTTCAACCAAGTCGTCTTAGAAGTGGAGGATCCCAGTGACAAGGTAGTGATTATGGCCATGATGGAAGGACTTCGTCCCAGTCCACTATTTGACTCCCTCTCTAAGAATGTACATGAGACCCTGTCGGTTCTCTAGAGCAAGGCTAACAATTATATCGCTACGGAAGAGTTAACCGTAGCAAAACAAAAGCGACGAGGGAAAGACGATCACAAGAGGAAGGAGCCCGACACAAGGCGATCCGACTATAGGGAGGAAATAAGGAGTAAAAAATCCGATCGAGATTTAGGACGGACAAACGAAAATGTTCCTCGTACTCCACCTCGCCGCCCAAAAATGATTTTGCCACCTCTCAATGCTCCCATCGTCCAAGTACTCACCGAGATTAAATATGAAGAGTTCGTCAAATGGCCATAAAAAATCAAGATCAATCCTCGAAAGAGGAATAAGAACAAGTATTGTGAATTCCATCGGAACCACGGCCATAACACGGAAGACTATTTCCATCTGAAGGAACAGATCGCCGACCTTATCGAAAGAGGACATCTGAGGAAATATGTAGCTGATCACCCACCTCTCCACTCTCCAAAAAGGAGATATGGCAACAATAGACCAACTGCAGGTGATATACAAATGATTCATGGTGGATTTGGATCTGGTGGATGCTCAAATTCTTCCAAAAATAGTCTAACAATTCTGATCATCATTACTTGATCGATCTCGTCAAATTATCTGATCACCATAAGAAAATTAGATGTTTTGTTCGCTAGAGGGTTCCAATTTTATTTAAACATTTGAATTACATTCAAAGAATGAGATCGTCAATATCAAGGTAAAATGGAAGTCCGAGCAAGAGTATTGTCATTCATAAAAGGATAATACATCGCCATTGCAAAAAAAATGACAAATACGCAGGGTGGGGGAGAGCTAGTGCCTTTCGGTCCCTCATTCTCGCCCTTTTTCTCCCCTTCAGTGGCCTCATCTTCCTTGGTTAACAAGTCGAGATCCAGGTCTGTGTCCTCCAAATTAATTGAAAGATCAGGATGATGGTGGTGAAGCTGCCGTTTACAAAAGTCAAATCCTTCGTCGAAGTACTTGGAGGTAGCGTTTTTGACTGCTTCTAGAAAATGCGACGAGGATTTGAAGTCTTCCACGACAGACGATTGAGCTTTGTCCATCGTGTTCCGCAACTCCACCACCAGCTCGCTTGACCTTTCCAACTTGGCAACCAGGGAGTCCCGGTCGACCTTCATCTTAGCAAGCTCATTGACAGCCTGCTGTTCTCGAGCACGGGCCTCAGCCAACTGTTGTTCCAGGTCATCGAATTTTTTTTGAAGCCGAGAAACTTTGCTTTCTAGCCAAGCTGTCCGCGCTTGTTGAAGAAACACCTCCCCTACGGATTCCCTACCCCGCACGGCCAGGGAAGATCCCAAAATAAGAGCCTGCTATAAATATTCCTTTTTAGAACAGCTCGAATGGGGAACATTAGAAAAGAAAGGGTGCAGAATCGAAGTAGTACCTGGCCGAGATGGTGGAAGAATTTTGTGGCCATCTGATCGAAAGACATTTGCCTAACCTTTTCTTGGTCGGCCGGAGGAATCGCTCCCCGACAAATCTTCTCGGCTACGGAGGGACTGCCGAGGATGGAAGCCTCAGGGCCAAGGACAATGTCTAGGTTGGGCGATCTTCCTCCCACCGGCCTCGAAGAAGGTGTGGTTCCTGAAAACGGCACCTGGCCGGATCCGCCTTTCTTCTTTTTGGGCTAGGGCACTGTGGCGGCCTCCTTCCCCTTCGGACTACCAACCGCCTTGCTCTTTTTTTCGAGCGAGCCAAAGGGATCATCTCGCGGATGCTTCTCGCCAATCACTACCCCTTTTGGCTGGGAAGGCGTCGCCGTAGAACCTCCACTCTTTGATTTGACGACCTTCTCGCCAATCTTCTTGATCCTTTGCGACATAGCTGCAAAATAATACACATATCAGCTGAGGATAATTAGATACTTAGAATAGATGAGAGGCAATACAATCGGATTTAAGCTCGGGGGATAACCCCCGGTCTGACCCAGATTTCAACGAGGAGTCCCAGCTTGAGCTCGGAATGATCAATAAAGAGTTTAAAATGGGATCTCGGATTTTCCCTCCCGACAACCTTAACAAGGTCAGTTCGGGAATATGGGATAAAATCCTCTCTATATTCGACCTAAGGGTTCCTAAGTATTCAATTGATTCATCTCGGGAGTGGCTGTCTTGCTGATTATTTTCAGCATGGGAAGGGCGAGACTCACCCGCGTCGCCCGATGAACTCGGCGCTCTACCTTCAGGCCATTCCTCGCCCTTAGTCCATGCAAGACTTCGACTCCAGAAACACCGGAACTGAATATCTTCTTTGACTCTCAACCGAGCTAAAAATGGTTTAAAAAAGTTGAGGTTCGTCTCCGTATAGCCTAGGTGGATCATTGCAGTTCTTATCTGAAAAATAAAGTTGAATGATAAAACTCTCCGAGCAAATTTAAGAAAAATGAAAATAGCTAAATGTGAAACCGACCTGGAATGCCCCATGACCTCGGTACCCTCGGGATACCTTCCCGAGATGAGTCGCCTGAAAGCTCCCATTCGTCTCTAGAAACAAAAAAGAATTTGCTCTTCCACCCCTTGACGTTGCTGGGGTATCCTCCAAGCAAGGTTTTCTAGTACCTCACCTTGAAGCACAGCTAGACTTGGTCTGGCTTAGGGTTACTATTGAGACTGAACAGATTCCTGAACTCGTACAGAGATAGGTCATATTTA
>BRYF01000016.1:17703983-17708983 GCA_030159135.1 Actinidia polygama | reverse complement strand
ATCTCGGAAGTTAAAACGACGCAAGATCTCCATCGTTGATAGGAGTGGATCCTGGCCCTCCCAGGATCCTAAAAATAAAGGGGACCCCCCATCCATTTTCATTTTTCACTATTGTTACCAAACTGTTGTCCCTGCTCCGACGTGCACCTCGCTCCAAATAGCTCGCCTCTTCCCAACTTCAGCAAGTATCTGCTACCGTTGCCTTTTGTTTTCATTATCCTTAGTGCATGTCCAGTAGGATCGAGTTAGAAGATGAAAATTTAGAAAATTCTCTGCCTTCTTGGATATCTAACCACATATGAGGGAAGTCCCATATGACTGACAACGTAAACCAATCCCCCTCTTTACCCCCTGTAGGCTCCATTCATGGCAATATACCCGCCCATATGGATACTTCTAACCTAGCAAAGGAGATCAACATTATGACCCAAATCGACCTAGACCAACTTAGGGAAACATACTTTTTCCCCTAGGGTCCAAACAAGGATTTCTGGAGAGGGCGAGACGATTTTGTCTGCTGGCCCAGGCGAGGTGGCTTTTTATGATGCTGCCTTTCCGGATGGTTTAAGGTTTCCTATCCATCCTATCGCAAGAAGGATTTTGAACCATTACAAAATCTGTCCTGCCCAACTTTCTCCCAACGCCTAGCGAAGTGTCATATGCTCATTAGTCATTTGGCGATATTTCAAATGCCACATGTCATGTGACGAGTTTAGGTGCATGTAATCACTTAGCCCGCTGCCGGAATTGGGATGGTACTACTTCAAGTCGAGACCTGACAAGAACATACTGAGAGCAGTACCGAGCAATGTGAAAGGATGGAAGAAAAGGTTCTTCTTTGCCTCAGGAGATGAATATGAGTTTTTTCCGAGCATGCCCTCGGGCGCAGGAATCCCGCGAGTCTCCATATCTTGGGGCGTGCCAAGTTGGTACCTTAGCTTTATTGCTTTAATTTTGTTTTTCATGTATTTCAGCTCGCCTTAGTAACACTAATGGTTATTTCAGAGAAACGAGTCAACAAGTTGCCTGCCTTGTCCGAGATCGAGGCGAAGAGGATGGCGGAGGTACTTGACAAGATAACCCTAGAGGCTATTTTGAGCTTCCGAAGGTCCTGTCTTCCAGGACTTTCCGGAAGTACTTCGCCCACAGACGTATAGAGATATCATCTAGCAGTGGGGACAATACCCAATCCGAGGAAGGCAGAAGTACTTCTGGCGACGAGGGTGAGTCCCATCCCTCCTGAGGCGACCTTCAACGCAATAGTCCTGTCCGAAGTGACTCCGTAGAATGCCTAGGAGTTATTAGGGGGGATATAGAAAGAATAGCTAGGAGGGCTTTTCTTGACACCCTGGATCTGACTCTGCTCAGGTGGTTGGGGGCAAAGTTAGGTATCCTTTCTCGGATCTTTTGCCAAGGGATCCTTTATTGGGATTTCTGAGCTCTAGCTCAGACTCTGAGTTGGAGTCTGGATCAGACTTAGGGCTATCCCCCAAGCATAGATCGGATGGTATTACCTTTTTAACTTTTCTAAGTTTATTTCTTTCGTCGTCTGATATTTGTTTTAATCTTGCAGCTATGTCTTCTCGGATTAGCCTGTCCACTGTCACCAAAAGGGCTGGAGAAAAGAAAGTTACGACCAAGGACGCAGGCTCGGAGGTGGCGGCCACCCCGCCTTTGAAGGGAATTGTGATTCAAAAGAAGAGGCCGAGGGATGGCGCTCAAGACTCCTTGCCCATCGAGAAAGGTGATGTCTCTAAGGGCAAGGAAGACATGCTTCCGCCCCCACCTAAGAAGGCCAAATCCAGCAGGGGGCGAGTGATGTAACTCATCGACCACCGGTGCCAAGAGAGGGTCCATCTACATCACCAGGTCAAAACTTGGGCCCCGGGGCTTCATTGATGTCAAACGCCCCGGTGGCGCAAAAAATATTGTCCGGGGTGATCTTGCCCGTCGACAAGGAAAAGATGGACCGACTTCGTATGGACGAGCTGGTCACCAAGTCTTTCCACGCCCTCGGCCAGATACTTGGTAGTATGTTGTTTCATACTAGTAGATTCTTCTTTTTCTGGCGCTTACGTAGGGTTGTTTATAGCAGACGGTCGTTCTTGTTTCTACCCTTGCCCTCCGAAGCCAAGATCTCCGAAACGACTACCACTTCCAGCTCGCTTGCATAGACTCGGCAAAACTCGGGATGGTTAAGGCCCAAAATCGAGATTTCAAGGCGGAAAATGACTTGGCCGAGCTGGGTGAACGGGCGATAAAGACTGAGGCCGAGCTAAGAGATAAGTCTTAGGCCATGGTGCGGTTGGAGGCCGAGGTGGCTGAGCTTACTGAAAAGTTGGCTCTAGCCAAAAAGCTCGCCATCGACGAATTCAAATCCTTATCCGATTTCAAGGACATAGTTATAGATTCTACTACCACATATTTCGGTGAAGGTTTTGAATTCTGCAAGAGGCAACTTGCTCACCATCACCCCAATCTTGCCTCGATTTTGTGAGTATGGAGATTGATGTCGACTTGGCCGAGGAGGAGGAAGCGGTTTGGGGTGGCGAGAAGAAGGAGGAGAATGAGGGCGACGTCGGCCCCGCTTCTTAATGCTTGTATTTTTTTTAATTGGAGAGCTGCCATCCATGTAATTTTCACAATCTCGATGAATGACAATTTTTCAATATTGATCATTTCCTTCTTTTTGCAAGTATAATTCTGTTCTGCATCTTACATTAGCGATCATAAACTAGAGAGATGGCGAGGCAAATTTTTTTGTACAAGCGCAAACCAAATTTTTTTGTACGCTTTTGGAAGAGTAGTGATGTGAAGTTCTTTGCCATCGTGAATTTGGTGAGATGTAATAACTTTGGTGATCATAACTGAAATAGTGAAGTGATTAATAGGCAAATTTTCTAAGTGATTAAACGTTTCTGTTTTGGCAATATTTTTAAGAGCGACCAAGGCGTTACCGCATTGCAACGGATAGGCATTCAACATTGGCGACATTCACGATGGCAATCAAGACCCCTTGTCATATCATGATGAATGGGCGTGTTTGATTTTGGCGACATCCGCAATGACTATCAAGATGCCTTACTGTTTTGTAATGAATGGGCGTTCTTGATAATGGCGACATCCATGCTAGCAATGTGGCGGTAAAACTCAAACTTGGCGACATAATATGGCAAAATAAAAATAATTTTATTAAAATTGGAGGTTTATTACAAGAAATCCGAGAAAAATACCATGGCGACCATAAGATTTACTGGTAGTATTTCTTCAAGTGCTTGGTGTTCTAAGGGTGAGGAAAAGTCTTCCCATTCATGTCTTTCAGCCAATAAATCCCTGGTCGGGATACCTTAACAACTTTGTAAGGGCCTTCCCATGTAGGTTCGAGCTTTCCTACATTTGGTTCTTTTGTAGACAGTGTAACCTTTCGTAGGACTAGATCGCCTAGTAGAAAAGATATGTGCTTAACTCTCTGATTGTAGTATCTGGCAACTTGGTGTTTGTAAGCTGCTTGGCGTATTTCCGCCCTTTCCCTCCTTTCATCGAGGAGATCAAGATTGAGTCTGAGCTCGGTTTCATTGTTCTTCATATTGAAATTTGAGGTTCTAAAGCTTGGCATTCCGATCTCGACAGGTATAATTGATTCTGTTCTATAGATCATAGAGTAAGGTGTCTTGCCTGTTGGGATCCTTCTAGTTGTGTGATAGGCCCAGATTATGCTCGGCAGGTCTTCCACCCATTCTCTTTTGAATTTTTCTACCTTGTTTTCAAGTTCCTCAGGATGGTTCTCTTGGTAACCTTCACCTGGCCTTTTGCTTGGGGGTGCCCAGGCGAGGAGAAATGGTGCAAGATGGCGAGATCCGAGCAGAACTATTTGCACACGTCGTTGTAGAAAAGCCTGGCATTGTCCGAGATGAGGACCTTTGGAATTCCGAATCGTCATATAATGTTCTTCCATATGAAATTACTCGTTTTTATTAATGATCTTGGCAAGAGGTTCTGCCTCTATCCACTTGGTGAAATAGTCGATGGCGATGTTCAAGAATTTTCTTTGCAATGGGGCTTGGTGCAATGGCTCGAGTATGTCGACTCCCCATTGGGAGAATGGCCATGGACTGGTCATTGGCACCATCTCAGTGTGAGGGAGGTGACTTACGGGGGCAAATCTCTGGCACTTGTCACACTTCTTCGTATATGTCGCCGCATCATGTTTCATCTGAGGCCAAAAATAGTCTTGTCTAATTGCTTTTCTTACGAGCGATCTTGCCCCCAAATAATTTCCACAGATACCTTCATGAATTTTCCTTATGATGTAATCTGCCTCCTCAGGTAGGAGAGGACCAAAAAAAGACCTTTTGTATAAGATTTCATGAGGATGCAAAATTTGGCTGACCTATACAAGATTCGGCGAGCTTGTAGCTTGTCTCGTGATAACATTCCCGTTTGGAGATATGTAATGATGTCATCCATCCATGTTGGTCCGAAGTCTGTTGGACAAATTGATTTAGCGACCTTAATACTTGGGTTGACTAAGAATTTCAGGGGTATATTCCTTTCTGAGATGAAGTCAAAGGCTGAGACGAGGTTAGCCAAAGCATCGGCTTTCTTGTTTTCTTCTCTTGGGATTTGGTGAATTTTAAAATTTTTTATTTTCCCCGACATAGCCTTCACCTCATCTAGGTAGGTTATCATTCTTGTATCCTTGGCAAGGTAGTCTCTTTGAACTTGATTTACCACCAATTGGGAATCACTAAAGACGTCTAAAGAGTCCACTCCCAAATTAGTTACAACTCTGAGTCTGGTGAGAAGAGCTTCATACTTGACTTCATTATTGGTGGTGATGAACCCTATACGGATGACATATTCCATGTGTTCGATCGAGGGAGTTTTCAGGACAAGTCCTACATCACACCCGTGCTGATTTGATAATCCGTCCACAAACAATTTCCATCTGGCGGAGTCTTCATCTGGGTTCGGTTGTTCGATGGTCTCCACCACATTCT
>BRYF01000016.1:17691483-17698983 GCA_030159135.1 Actinidia polygama | reverse complement strand
TTGTTCAAAATCTGTCTCCCAATTTCTTATAGACTTTTGCCTAATTTATAGACAAACACAATAGTTACAAATTACACAACACGTGCCACATGTCTTGGTAGTTGACACCCCTAATTGCCAAGGAGAAAACCTATCATAATAGAAGCCTACCGTATGAACATTCTGCAACTGCTCGTAGCCCCTTTGGACAAGTGTCCTCAAACATAATTTCCTTCCCTGCTGTGCATCCAAGTGTCTTCAGATATCATTCCCACAACTATTGATCAAACTGCTGAGAACTGTTGAGTTTTGCTAACTCTGTCCAGTCCCGACTGCCTCTGCTAAGTTTTGTTGGTTCTGCCCAATCATGACTGCATATGCCGAGTCATGACTGGCTTTCTTTGTTCACAGCCCACACTATCCGCATTCAGGCATTGCTCCACTTCTGCTTTGCATTTTCTTCAAAGCATCACTTTCTTGAACATACGCCATCTTGTCAAGGCATGGCATCCTCATGCCTTTGCCATTAGGTTTTAGTGCGGATGCCAACCCACACAAAAATGCGCCCATATCTCAAAACTAGAGTTGTAACAACAATCATGTAAGTTGAAAGGTGAAATTAATGCAAGAGATAATGAAAATTATTAGAAGGGAGGAGAAGCGACAAATTATACAAAATGGAGAAAGGAAGAATACTAAGAGATGAAGTAGAGACCTACAAGTTTTAAACAGGAAGCATAACTACACTTAAAAACTAATTTCGTTCACCTATAAGGCTTTATCTAACTTGTAGTGAGGAGTAGATTGTTTATAGGTTTTAAAGGCAAAGCATAACTACGTTTAAAAATGAACTTCTTCTGCCCATAATACTTTGTTTAACTTGTGGCAAGGTATGAAAGTGTGGGTGTGATGAGAACAAATTATGTTGCTGCAAAAACTCTTAGCGCTTAAGTGTACAATTGGATGATGGATGAATTTTCACCTACTTAAACTTGCTACTCCAGAAGAAAATATGATTCAATTTGAGGAAATCATGTTATCACATTGCCCATGAGATAGCCATATCGCCAAAACCTAGGATAGTCATGTTGCCCATAGTCGCCGCTTAACATCCTAAGTCCCCAATACCTGATTATCGGTAGTTCATGTTGTCTACCTCTCTAGACTGAGACAAAAGTGACCTCCATTTGATCTATCACGATCATGATCTCCTATAGTTACGGTAAGATCTTTGTACATGGCAATCTCCACCCATTATGCCACTACTCTGACCACGACTTCCTTTTACGGGTGCCCGATAATAGAGTTTTGATCTCCTCAAACTTCCTTCAAATAGATCTCACCATTCTTATCGATCGGATGACCATGGCTCCTCACAGAATCACCAAAATGCTAGTCAAGGGCATTATGCACGAAGTCATCGTCGCTGATCCCCAAGCCCTCACTCCAAGCGAGGAAGGCAAATGAGAAGCCTTAAAATATATGATTCATGATCTTCCAACAAATCTCAGGAGTCACGCAGTGAGGAGACTCGCAGACGAGGAAGATCACCTCGCTCGAATGACCATCCTAATAGACACCGCAGTGAGGTATCGACCGAGTAAAAATTCAAAGACTTGGACGCCCGGATTGACGCCATCAACACCATCATCAATGCTCCAATAATCATGGATGCATTGACAAGGTAGGCAGAACCTCCATTGGTTGAGAGGGTGATGAGGGTTAGAGTCTCTTCCAAATTTAAACTTCCTTCCCAACTGGGAGTCTACGAAGGAAAAATGGATCCGATTGACTATTTGGATTCATATAAGAACCTGATGATGCATCAAGGAGCTTCAGACGAGGTAATATTTAGAGCCTTCTTAACGACTCTTAGAGGGACAAAAAAGTCATGGTTCAGAAAGTTATCACCAAGAATCATTGACTCATTTGGTGACCAGAGCAAATTTTTTGTCGTTAATTTCTTGAGCTGTAGGATTAGGCAGAAGAATGTCTTCCCCCTACTCACCGTCCATTAGAAAGATGGGGAAAGCCTAAAGAATTATGTCAGGCAATTTAATCAAGCCATCCTTGAAGTAGAGGACCTAGTGAGAAGGTAATAGTCATAACGATGATGGAGGGACTCCGTTCTAGTCCGCTATTTGATTCTATATCAAAAAGCATACCAAAAACCTTGTCGGCACTCCAATCTAAAGATGATAAGTATATCACCGTCGAAAAGTTGGACGAAGCCAAGCAAAGAAGGCAAAGGAAAGAAGATCACAAGAGGAAGGAATATGATTCGCGAAGGAAGGATTACAAGGGCAACATGAAAATAAGGAAGCCCAAGCAGGATGCTAGGAGGCAGGTCAACGTCCTCGGAGTCCTCTTCGCTGAACCGAGCTGCTACTACCACCTCTCAATGCCCTCATCGCCCAAATACTTATGGAGATCAAGAACAAAGAATTTGTGAAGTGGCTCGGAAAAATCAAGACTAATCCCTTCTAAAGAAACAAGAATAAGTATTGTGAATTTCACAAGGATCAAAGCCACAACACAAAAGACTATTTTTAGCTAAAGGAGTAGATAACTGACTTGATCAAGAGGGGATACTTGAAGAAGTTCGTGGGTGATCGTCCAAGAGCAATCATGTCTGAAAGAGGATACATCGATAATAGGCCTAGGAGACATCCAAACTATCCATGGAGGTTTTGGATTAGGAGGATGTTCAACGTCGTCGAGGAAGAGACACGCTTGAGAAGCAAAGAGGCGAGCAGAAGATGAAGTTTACAATCTCTCCTCGCCCTCAACCGAGGTGAGTCCTCTCATCACCTTCCCCAATGAGGATCTGAGAAGCCTTCATATCCCCCATGATGACTCTCTGGTAGTGTCTTCCACCATCACTAATTTCAACGCCGAGAGGATACTGATTGATAATGGAAGCTCTACTGATATCTTATTCTTCTCGGCTTTCGACAAGATGAAGATCAAGCAAGACAAGCTTCATCCATTTCACACTCCCTTAATTGGATTTGGGGGAGGATCAATTCAACCCATTGGGTGGATTAAATTGCCTTTAATTGTGGGGATAGACCAGCACCAATCATTAGTGTGGTAGGATTTTATTGTCTTGGATTGCCCCTCAACCTACAACCCCTTGTAGGTAGCCCTACATTAGGAAAAATCAAAGTCATCACCTCCATCTATCACCTAGTGATGAAATTCCCAATTACTAGTGGGATAGGTGAGGTGAGAGGCAACCAGAATGTCTCAAGGCAATGTTTCATTGTTGAATGCTTCATGATAATGATGAGATCAAGCAACAAATAGAAAATATAGATAGAGAATGCCAAGATGGAAGAGTTGAGGGACGAGATAGAGACCACACCTCTCCTAGTTCCCGAGATATAGAAAATACCAAGCCATTGGAAATGGTGACTCCGATCTCTATACATCCCAATCATTCGGACCGCCATGTGATGATTGGGACCAAGCTGACAGCAGAACTACAAGACACCTTGGTATAATTCTTGAAGAGGAACTACGATGTGTTCGCCTTGTCATAAGGCAAGGTCCTTGGTATAAATCCCCATGTCGCTGTACACAAACTTTTTGTCAACCCGAATCACCCTCATATTCGCCAAAAGATAAAGAAATTCACCCCTGAATGACTAAAGGTGATAGAAGAGAACGTTTTGAAGCTCACCAACATTAATGTTATCAAGGAGTCCCATTATCTGGATTGATTGGCTAACATTATCATCGCACCAAAGAAAGGGAGCAAGTGGAGAATTTGCATTGATTTCACTAACTTTTATAAAGCTTGCCCTAAGGACAACTTCCCTCTCCCGAAGATAGATCTTATAGTCAATGCTATGTGAAAGCATGAGCTCCTAAGTTTCATTGACGCCTTCTCCGGATACCACCAGATCAAAATGTATCCCTCAAATAGCGAGAAGACATCCTTCATCACAGAAATTGGGTTGTACTGCTACAAAGTTATGCTTTTTGGATTAAAGAATGCTGGAGTGACATACCAGAGGTTGGTCAACAATATGTTCAAAGACCTAATCGGACACACCATGGAGGTTTACACCGACGACATGCTAGTTAAGAGCTTCAAGGCAGTAGATCATATCGCCCATTAGGAGAAAACCTTTTGGATCCTACACCAACATCGTATGATGTTGAATCCATCACAGTGCGTATTTGATGTATCTTACATAAAATTCCTTTGTTTCTTGGTGACCAAGAGAGGGATGGAAGTAAACTCCGAGCAAATTCAAGCCCTTCTGATGATGAGGTCGCCCAAGAGCATTCATGGCGTGCATGCTTGAATGGGTGAGTTGCTGCTTTCAACAGCTTCGTCTCTAAGTTGATTGACAAATGTTTTCCATTCTTCAAGTTATGAAGGGGAATAAAGCCTTTGAGTGGAGGAACAAGTCAGAATTAGCCTTCAGCAGCTGAAGAAGTATCTCGGATTGCCCCCACTCCTGATAATTTCTAATATAGGCGAGGAACTTGTTTTGTACTTATCTGCGTCACCAATAGCTATGAGCGCCGTGCTGATCAAAGATGAAGACAAAGTCCAATAACTAATATACTATGTTAGTAAAGTTCTTCTCAGAGCAGAAAGCAGATACTTGAGGATCAAGAAGCTTGCATACACACTTGTAATTGCAGTGAGAAAGTTCCATCATTACTTCGAGGCACACCCAATCATCCTATTGATGGACCAACCACTCAAGCAGATTCTCCAATGACCTGACACTTCAGGTCACCTCATCAAGTGGTCCATTGAGTTAGGTGAATTTCCACATTGAGTACTGACCAAGATTTGCAATCAAGTCCCAAGTATTGGTTGACTTCATAGCTGAATTTACCTACTCCGAGGAAGATGAGACTTTAGATCCTAATGTCGAACTCGTTAAAGGGGGGAAAGCTGAGGAAAAAGATAGCGACACGAAGAGATGGAAGTTATTTGTAGACGAATCATCCAATCACAATAGCGATGGCGGTGGCGGTAGCGGTGGCGGTGGCGATGGCCTTATTATCCAAACTCCCTTATGAAGCAGAGAATGAAGCTTTTCTCGTCGGATTGAGAGTTGCAATAGAATTGGGAGTGGAATCTTGGATATTTTCAACAACTACCAGCTTGTGGTAAACCAAGTCCAAGGGGGTTACCTCGCAAAGGATCTCTGAATGGAGGCATATCTCGTTGATGTGAAAGTTCTGATGATGAAGATAAGAGACTTTAAAATTCAACAGATTCCCCGAGAAGAGAACAACCAAGCCGATGTTTTGGCAAACCTAACTTCCACTTTTGACTTCATCGTGGACAGGAATATCCCACTATAATTCTTGCCAAGACCAAGTATTGATGTCTCCAAAACCAACGTTTTCTAGACAACAACGCAGCTGACATGGATGGACGTCATCACAAAGTATCTCAGAAGTGAACAATTACCACTTAACAAGCTTCAAGTTTGCCAAATCCGATATCAGTCAGCAAGGTTTTGTATCCTCCAAGGGAATCTCTATAAGAGATCCTTATTGGGTCCACTGTTGAGATTTCTCCAACCAGAAGGGGCTGAGTATGTGCTTAGAGAGATCCATGAGGGAATCTGTGGCAACCATTTTGGGGTGAGGTCACTGGTTCAAAAGGCAATTTGCCAAAGATATTTCTAGCCTCAAATGGAGTGAGATGTAGTGATGCTTAGCTAGGTGTGATAAATGCCAAAGATTCGCTCTGATTAGTCACCTCTCTACTACTGAGATGGTACCAATAGCAGCTCATGGCCGTTTGCATAGTGGGGAATAGATATACTTGGACCACTATCTCAAGCTCCATTGTAAAAGAAGTTTTTGCAGGTTGTCATAGATTATTTTACCAAGTGGATTGAGGCAAAACCTCTCACCAAAATCACCGAGAAGAACGCTAGGAATTTTGTTTGGAAGAATATCGTATGTTGATTTGGAATCCCAAAGGTAATAGTCTCTGACAATGGAAAATTGTTCGACAATGACACGTTCAAGGTGTTTTGTTTTAATCTCGCCATCGCCAACCATTTTTCTTCTTCGGGTCATCCCTAAGCGAATGGTCAAGTGGAAGTAACCAACAGAACAATATTGAGGAATCTAAAGACAAGACTAGAGAAATCCAAGGGAGGATGGACAAACAACATTCGAAGCGTATTATGGGCCAACCACATTACGAGCAGAATCCCAATAGGCGCAACACCATACTCCTTAGTATATGGGACAAAGGCAGTCATACCAGTTGAGATAGGGATGTCCACCTTTCGTACAACAAAATTTGACAAGGAGACTAATGAGATAGAACTAAGGCTCAATCTCGACCTTCTTGGCGAGAAGAAAGAGCATTCCCAAGTTTGTCAGTCTTGCTACAACCATCAAGTCGCTAAGTACTTCAATAGAAGGGTCAGACACTGGTTATTTCAATATGGCGATCTCATTCTAAGAGAAGTCACATTGGCCACCAAAGAGACATATTGGTTAGAAGACATGGGTAGGGAAATACTCCCTCACCCTTGAAATGCCGAGCACTTGAAGAAGTACTACCAATAGCCCCTTTGATCACCATGTTGTCAAAGTTGACTAACGACCGACATCTGATTGTTGTTATCGCCAAACTCTAGTCGCCATTAAAATGTGGGTTTCCATGTAGCTATTGTCACCAATCTCCGTGTAATTATGGGCATCATTTCAATCTAATGAAATCGCTAATTTCACCAGCTCAATTGTCGCCAATTTCTATTATTTATATCACCAAGATGAGATATTGCTAATTTCAACGATATTGTTATCACTGGACCATTTTGCTCATCTCGCCTATGAAAGTTATTATCTCCAACTAAAGTTGTTATCGCCGTCAAAACATAATTTTATTTGCCACATTAACAAGTTGCATTGCGCCATGCCCTTCACTTATCTTTTACTAAGGTGTTTTGCTCACCAAACTCATAAATAGCATTTTACCAAGTTATTATGATCGTCATCTCGCCAATTTTATTTTATCACATACTTGTTACTAGTAATGTCTCCAAATTGCAGTTTTGGACGTCATAATCACTAGCTTGCAAATATTGTTTAGTAATGACAAGTATATCACCATGACAAAGAAAATCATATAAAAAAATTATTATTCATATTTGATGTCGCCATTAAAATGAAAGCAAGGAAAATACATTAGAGGTCAAAAAGAACAAGCGCCTAAAATCCGGGATCCATCAACCAAATCGGGATCGATCTACATGTTATCGATGTCGAGGAGCTGCTATTTGCACAAGTCGAACCCCTTGCCGAAGTATTAGGAGGTTGTCGCCTCTACATCCTCCTCGTATTTTTTAGAAGCTTTGAACTTGTCAATGGCTAGCTTCTTGGTGAGGTTTTCTTTTCTTTTTAGCTCACCTACCTCCTTATCGAATTTCTCTACGGCAAGGTCGGAGCTCTCCTTATTCCTCTTTAGATCAACCACCTCCTTCTCAAACCTAACTAAGGCAAGGTTAGAGCACTTCTTAT
>BRYF01000016.1:17676483-17678983 GCA_030159135.1 Actinidia polygama | reverse complement strand
TACATATTCCACTGAAGAGTTATCTTGGGAATAGTGAGACTCACCCTCGTCATCTCCAACATGGGGCGCGTCACCAACATTCTCCTCCCTCGCGCCATTGTCTCCCCCACTAGACGCCATAGGTTGTGGGGTTGGGGAGAAATATTTGAAGAACATCTTTGAATTGAGGATATTCTTGACAGAGAAGAATTTCCCCCGCTTCAATCCTTTGACAACGGCTTCTGACCTTTCCTTCTCAACCTCATTTAAGGAGGGCGCCTTATTGCAAAGACAATCTGAAAAACAAATTCGATATCAGAACAAGTACACAAAATGAACAATGGGTGATTAGCACACAATGTTGCATATAATTTATACATTTTCCCTAGGTTTTGTATAACTGCATAGGTTTAAACAGTCGAGTTGATCCATTTTTGTGTGCAAAGTATTTTTGTGAGTTGTGTAGGAATATTGACTTTGAAGACGCCTTTCTAGTCATGATTGCGCACATCGAGGATGTTTTGATGAAGTCAAATGGCAAAGATAAGTTCCGTAATGGCATTATGGGACCCAATCTGAATACTGGAAAATCAAGCAAATCGCTACCAATAGTGGCTGAGAGCACTACCGGTAGTACCCAATCCAGTGGCCAAAGTCCATAATTCGCTACCGGTAGTGGCTGAGAGCACTACCGGTACTACCCAATCCAGTGGCAAAAGTCCATAATTTGATACCAATAGTGGCTGAGAGAACTACGGGTATACAGGGCAGTCCAAAGGCAAGAGCAGATAAATCCCTATCGGTAGTTGATCCATCACTACCGGTAGTTCATATTCCAGTGGCAAAAGTCGAGAAGTCCCTACTGGTAGTGGCTGAGAGCACTACCGGTATACAGGGTAATCTAGAGGTAAAAGTCCATAAATCACAATCGGTAGTACAACTTCCAGAGGTTGGTCCAACTGTCCAAGTTCAAGAACTACCCGTAGTGGATTAATGACTACCGGTAGATCAGGCATCCAGTCGCTCCAGAAATAAAAGAGCTACCATTAGTTGATGCAGCACTACTAGTAGTGAAAGGCCAGAAACATAATTTTTCCAGAATTCTTACATAACTTTTAGGGGTATTTTAATATTTTCATCAAACTTTTTGTGGACCTATTTAAACAACTTTTCTGAGATTCCAAAAGGGTGATTTTTCTAGGTTAAGTCTCCAACTTTAGATCTAGAGTTATTGTAGAGAGAGAAAGAGAAGAAGAAGTGGGTTTGTGTTGTGGATCTTCAAATCTTTCACTCTCGTTTCTTTATTTATGGTTGTAAGTACTTCTAGTAGTTAATTTCAAGTTATTTCCATTGCTTTTAAATACTTGTTGTGTTTCTAATATTGTCATCTTTCTCGGTTTTTCGTCTTTCACCCTTAGCTTACCTCGTTGGTAGTAGATCCACCATTAATGGTGAGTTCTACACCATTAATTATTGGCTAAACTACTTGGCTTGGTGTAGGAGTTAGATTCCATCTTGACCTAGGTTTGATGGGTTTACTTCTCTCAAATGGTTTAAATGCTTATTTGTGAATGTGTAGGGGTAAAATCTTTTGGTCTTAACTAGAGTTGTACATATCTTTGATCATGTGTCAACAAGCTTGACTTGGTACATGTGATGCTTAGTTCTCTTGCACTCCAGTGGCCAAAGTCCATAATTTGATACCAATAGTGGCTGAGAGAACTATGGGTATACAGGGCAGTCCAGAGGCAAGAGCAGATAAATCCCTATCGGTAGTTGATCCATCACTACCGGTAGTTCATATTCCAGTGGCAAAAGTCGAGAAGTCCCTACTGGTAGTGGCTGAGAGCACTACCGGTATACAAGGTAATCTAGAGGCAAAAGTCCATAAATCACAATCGGTAGTACAACTTCCAGAGGTTGGTCCAACTGTCCAAGTTCAAGAACTACCCGTAGTGGATTAATGACTACCGGTAGATCAGGCATCCAGTCGCTCCAGAAATAAAGGAGCTACCATTAGTTGATGCAGCACTACCGGTAGTGAAAGGCCAGAAATAGAATTTTTCCAAAATTCCTGCACAACTTTTAGGTGTATTTTAGTCTTTTTATCAAACTTTTTGTGGACCTATTTAAACAACTTTTTTGAAATTCCAAAAGGGTGATTTTTCTAGGTTAAGTCTCCAACTTTAGATTTAGAGTTATTATAGAGAGAGAAAGAGAAGAAGAAGTGGGTTTGTGTTGTGGATCTTCAAATCTTTCACTCTCATTTCTTTATTTATGGTTGTAAGTACTTCTAGTAGTTAATTTCAAATTATATCCATTTCTCTTAAGTACTTGTTGTGTTTCTAGTATTGTCATCTTTCTCGCTTTTTCGTCTTTTACCCTTAGTTTACCTCATTTGTAGTAGATCCACCGTTAATGGTGAGTTCTATACCATTAATGGTTGGCTAAACTACTTGGCTTGGTGTAGGAGTTAGATTCCATCTTGACCTAGGTTTGATGGGTTTACTTCTCCCAAATG
>BRYF01000016.1:17668983-17671483 GCA_030159135.1 Actinidia polygama | reverse complement strand
ATAATTCGCTAACGGTAGTGGCTGAGAGCACTACCGGTAGTACCCAATCCAGTGGCCAAAGTCTATAATTCGCTACCGGTAGTGGCTGAGAGCACTATAGGTATACAGGGCAGTCCAGAGGTAAGAGCAGATAAATCCCTATCGGTAGTTGATCCATCACTACCGGTAGTTCATATTCCAGTGGCAAAAGTTGAGAAGTCCCTACCAATAGTGGCTGAGAGCACTACCGGTACCGGTGTAGAGGGCAATCTAGAGGCAAAAGTCCATAAATCACAATCGGTAGTACAACTTCCAGAGGTTGGTCCAACTGTCCAAGTTCAAGAACTACCCGTAGTGGATTAATGACTACCGGTAGATCAGGCATCCAGTCGCTCAAGAAATAAAAGAGCTACCATTAGTTGATGCAGCACTACTGGTAGTGAAAGGCCAGAAACATAATTTTTCCAGAATTCTTACATAACTTTTAGGGGTATTTTAATATTTTCATCAAACTTTTTGTGGACCTATTTAAACAACTTTTCTGAGATTCCAAAAGGGTGATTTTTCTAGGTTAAGTCTCCAACTTTAGATCTAGAGTTATTGTAGAGAGAGAAAGAGAAGAAGAAGTGGGTTTGTGTTGTGGATCTTCAAATCTTTCACTCTCGTTTCTTTATTTATGGTTGCAAGTACTTCTAGTAGTTAATTTCAAGTTATTTCCATTGCTTTTAAATACTTGTTGTGTTTCTAATATTGTCATCTTTCTCGGTTTTTCGTCTTTCACCCTTAGCTTACCTCGTTGGTAGTAGATCCACCATTAATGGTGAGTTCTACACCATTAATGGTTGGCTAAACTACTTGGCTTGGTGTAGGAGTTAGATTTCATTTTGACCTAGGTTTGGTGGGTTTACTTCTCTCAAATGGTTTAAATGCTTGTTTGTGAATGTATAGGGGTAAAATCTTTTGGTCTTAACTAGAGTTGAACATATCTTTGATCATGTGTCAACAAGCTTGACTTTGTACATGTGATGCTTAGTTCTCTTGCATTCTAAGGGTTTGATAAAATGTTTCAAAGCCCTTTACCATTCTTCATAAACACCTCTTTTATACGAAAAACATGATTTTAAGGCTAAATCTTCCTACCAATATCGTAATAAAAATGAGATGTGGTTGAGTTAAAAATAGAGAAGAAATCCACCTACTAAAATTAAGAAGGAATCGAGCTTTTGGACCTTGCCTCCTCTAATTTTATAGTTAAAACACCACTAAGAGAACGAACCCAATCACTCCAAAACCATAATCTCTTTTAAATAGTTTAAAATTCGATTATTTGTTCACTCACTATACAAAAAAATTCAGCTTATCACTAGTTCTCTGTGGAAAATTGACCTCAGGTACTCCGAGTATTATGCTGCACTGACCACAGGTTTTTACGCTTGGAAATGTACACATCGGGAAAGCAAGCAATGGGCAAAAAAGAGATAATACAAGTGAATAATGCTAACCTGGAGTGATCCACGACCTCGGAACCCTTGGAACCCCAAGCTCCTAAGATAGTCCATGGGCGAACTCCCAATCATCTCCTAAAACAAAGAAGAATTCTTCTTCCACCCCTTGACGTTGCTCGGGTACTCTTCTAGAATGGTGAGTTGGGCCTCACCTTGAAGTCTAGCTAGCCCAAGTCTAGCTTAGGGTTATTGAACAAGTTGAAGAAATTTCTGAACTCATCTAGGGAAATAGCAAACCTTTTTTATCTCCATAACACCAATATGTTGATCATACTCTGCCAAGTATTGGGAGCTAGTTGGGTGGGGCAAATATAATAAAATCCCAAGATCCTCTTGAGGGTAGGATGGAATGGGAAGCGCAAACCTGTCGTATCACACCCCCAACCTAATTAAACATAATTAATGCTAATTAAGTGGGATGTGATTGCACAGGCCACCTAATTAGAATTAATTATGTTTAATTAGGTTGGGGGTGTGATAGCTTGGTATTAGAGCCAGGTTTAAAGCCAAAGTATATCACTGAACCTATGTTGTGGAGTTGATGTCTAGGATCACAGTAAACCATAGAGTGTTGTCGGGTGTTGTTGGAGTTGGATAAATTGTTAAGGTTTGTGTGATATTATATGTTGTATGTGCTAAATCTAACTTGATGTAGAAAGAAAAAAATGGCAGATGAGGAGTCATCAGTTTCTGCTAAAGGAGTGGAGCAAGAGGAACATGAACCACGAGCTCAGAATCAGCCTGATGTAACACAGAGATTGGCCACTTTGATAGTGCAGTATATGGAACATCAGTTAGCAACACTAGTACGAGGTACAACCTTGCATGAGTAGTTTATGAAGTTGAATCCACTTGAATTTGTGGGGGCAATTGACCCATTAATAGTTGAGGAATGGCTGAAGAAGTTAGGTGCTATCTTTGAAGTAATGGAAATGAATGAAGAACAGAAACTATCTTTGGCCACATTTATGTTGAAGGGAAAGACAAGGAATTGGTGGGAGTCCATGAAAAGAATG
>BRYF01000016.1:17651483-17653983 GCA_030159135.1 Actinidia polygama | reverse complement strand
ATAATTTTATGGGAGTGATGTGACGGCTATGGGGTGTGAAAAACAGAGCTCTACTTGAAAGTCATTGGTGACTAGCTAGTAGAAAAAGTGGTCGTGTCGTAGCCACCGATAGTGGTGGGCGAAGTTAGCAGGAATGGTGGAGTGAAGTGAAAACTGAGAAGAGGTGTAAGGAATATAAGAATATTTTTGTTTAATTTGATCAAAAAGAGTTTTGGCACTAGGATTTTTTGAGTCCAACTTTACTAGGCTCATCGTCAGGGACTTTAGTGTGAAGTCTCCAACAAAAACTAAGTTGATTAGAAATTAATAACTAAATAATCAAATTACATTTATCTTAAAAAATAAAGAGACTAGTATGACATTATCCTTGAAAGTATATACTATATATAAGACAAATATAATATGTGTTGTGGTAGAAAATTGGGGCGAGCAACTAACAGTCGAATTGCTCTTTACCTCAGTACTGGATCTCGATAAAAACTCGAGGACCTGCGCAACAATAAACAAACGTTATCGATCGGGGTGAGGCCACTCCAAATTCCTCTGGCGTGCGAATCAGACCAAGACGATAATAAGTTAAAAAAATGGGAGAGCTATCAGTATATATGCTTAGCTCTATACAGTAGTTGAATGTCGTGTCTGTTTATGTTTCAGCTCTAAGGCGTAAGAGTCTACTAGAGCAGCACTTTACTCGCAAGTACGAGATTGAATCCACAGAAAAATTTGTTAGTACAGTTTAATTGTATAAATATAGCTTGATAAAAATAAAAGTTGTAAAAGTTTGATTTATTTTGAAAAATGATTGAGTTGTGTTTTTCTTTAAACTTGTATTTTAATGTAAAAGATGGAATAGTATAAATATTTAGCTCATTTCCTTTAATAGAATCTCTATTTCTTTCTTCTCTTTGGTACTCAATCAATTTTCAAGGTAAAATAAAATTGATTGAAAAATGTTACAATGATTTTCTGTGTTTGAATCTAAAAATATGTTTGTGAATTGATAATAAAGTAACTAGCTTTTTTTAAACTCTTAGAATGCAATGGATCTAAGTCCCATTTGTGACAAGGAATCTTGTTACAAATAACCAGAGATTTACACAATTCTAAGATTTGAGCTCTATATTTATTATTGATTAATTTGAAACAATCATTTGAGTTTAATTTAAGAGAAGAGAGAATTAGTTTCATCAAAAATTGGATTGGAGTTTTATGTTTAAACTAGACCAATAAAATTTAGCCTATCATATTTAATTTAAAATTAAATATATTTTTGTATTTTTTTAAAAGTTTGTACATTGAATTACTTGACAATAAGTAAATTTAGTGATAAAATTAAGCAATAAAATCAACCGAGATGGGAGTAGAACCGTACAATCTGGTCGTAAAAGTAAATAAAGCGATAAAATTAAGCATAAAATCAACCGAGATGGAGATAGATCCGTTCAATCTGGTCATAAAAGTAAATAAAGCGATAAAGTAAGTGATAAAAAAATATAAAAATATATATATATTATAAGTAGTAAAACTGTCTGAGATGGTGGTTAAGCGATAAAAAAACAATAAAGTAAGCTAAAATTCAGCTATCCAGGCTGACAATTGAGATTTAAAGTATTTGAAATAACATACGTATATTGAATTGACGAAAGTAAAATACAAATGTTTGAGAAATTAAACTAAGAACAAGAAAAGAAAATAAATTAATTCCGAGTATTTTTTTATCAAAAGTTTGATAAACTTATTGTCTAATTGTTTTTGTTTTTCAAAATAACAACTCTTAACTTCACAAAACTAACTGTCTAGTTTTTCTTCTCTCCAAATAAAAAACCTCTTAACTTAAAAAAAAAAAAAACTCCTCTATCTCCCCTCCTTTTTTAGACAAAAGAGAGAGAATCCGTGAGAGAGAGAGAGATACACGGGGAGGGAGGAATGGCTGCTCAAGAATAAATGTCATCATTACACTTTGAAATTATCAAGTTGCAATTGGAAAGTGCTTCTCCCGCCCCGCCCCGCCCATGTCAGACTCCCCCGGGCCCCACCACTTTTCTCCTACAAAAATACTATTATGCCCCTAGCGCGCTCTCTCTCCTTGTTTTTTCAGTGTATTTTTTTTTAGTTTTTTTTTCATTAATTTTGTGAAAAATTTATTAACTTTTATATCAATATTTCTAAACAAAGAGAAGAAATATTATTCTTTTAATAAAAAAAATACAATTATTCCTTAGTTTTTTTTATTCCTTAGAAAAACTAAAAGAAATTATTACGTGTATGTGAGTGAATTTTTATGTTCTTGACTTTTTCGAAATAAAAAAAAATGATCAAAAAAATTAACAAGTTTACGAAAAATAAAAATGATCTGATTTATTCCAAGAGGAGGTCCGGTTTGGAGTAAATTGCACATTTAGATGCATTACTTTTGTCTTTAATGATTTTGTTTAGTCTTTTCGTAATTTTTTCTTAATACTCAATTTTTATTTCATAAGGAATAAAAAAGAATAAATTT
>BRYF01000016.1:17631483-17643983 GCA_030159135.1 Actinidia polygama | reverse complement strand
GGGCAAGTGCTAGTTGCCTGGATTCTGACTTTTTTGGAGGCATCTGCAGGGAATGAAAGACAGGTTAACTACAACTCAGGATGAATAAGTAATTATTAAGATAAATAATTTCTCTTTCCAGGGCAAAGATCCTGGTAAGCCGCCAACCAATTTCATCTAAATCATTAACAAGAAGACAGTCTTCAACTTGTGCCCAAAGGATCTTGACCAGTTTTTTGTAGAGGGAAATCCGGGTTTTGTAGTGACTAGTGGGTATAGGCATATCAAAGGGTTAAGGTTTTTCCTGTAAAAATTCTCTAGTAAGAAAATCAGGAATTGAATTTTGACTACCTTTGATATATTTTATATCAAAATCAAAAATACTTAAGATGGCTTGCCATCTAGCAAATATTTGCTTACTAGCTATATTTTGAACATTTTTTAATAAAACATATTTAGCACTTTTGCAATCAACTCTGACTAAAAATTTTTGATTAAGTATATCATCTTGGAATTTAGATATACACAAAACAATTGATATAATTTTTTTTAATAGTACTGTAATTACTTTGTGCTTTATTCCAAATACCAGAATGGAAACAGACAATCTGTTCTGGGGACTCTAGACTGACTTTTTGCAAAAGAATACCTCCATAACCAACATCAGAGGCATCATTTTGAATGAATTGGTAGTAGAAATGCCTATACAGGGCAAAGTCTTGACATATTTCTTTAACTCTTGAACAATGGAGGTGTGAATATAAGACCAAGGAGGAGGATTATCTTTTAACCTTTCAAAAAGGGGTTGACACTTTTTCCTAAGGTCTTTATAAAAATCTGCAATGCAATTGAGGGATCCTAAGAACCTCTTCAACTGATTTTTATCAAGAATTTCATCAGGAAATTTATCAGCAAAAAGGATTGATCTGTTAATGGGAATGAAGGTTCCTTGGTATATGTTATAACCTAGGAATCTGACTTTAGTTTGAAATAGCTCAATCTTAGATGCAGAAATAACTAGACCATTATGTTTTATTATGTCAAAGAATGTGTTCAAATGTTTCCAATGTTCATCAATTGATTTAAAAGAAATAAGAACATCATCAATATAGACAATAGAAAAATGACTAAAGGGGTTGAATATTTCATTCATAATGTTCTGAAAGTTACTAGGAGCATTTTTTAGACCAAAAGGCATAACATTCCACTCATAGTGACCAAAAGGAGTAGTAAAAGCAGTTTTATATTTATCTTTTGGATGTAATTGTATTTGCCAAAATCCACTTTTTAAGTCGAATTTTGAAAATATAACTGCATCGTTTAATCTTTTTATTAAATCTTTTTTTATTAGGGATTGGATACCTGATCCATTCTAAAACTTCATTCAATGGTCAGTAATTAATTACTAATCGAGAAATTCCTCTTTCGATTTCAGAATTTTTATTAACATAGAAAGCCGGACAAGACCAAGGGGATTTACTTTTACTAATAATGTTATGTTTTAGTAAATCATTGATTTCTTGCTTACAGGTTTCCATAAGTTCTGCACTCATCTGAATAGGTCTTGACTTAGTTGGAATGTGTTTTTCACTAAATTCCTTTACATAAGGAAGAGTTACCACGTGTTTTTTCCTATGCCAAAAAGCACTAGGGAGAGAGGCACAAACTTCTGTTTCTAATTTGTTCTTAAACTGGTTTATCCTTTGATTTATACTTTTATCAAGCAACTGTTCTTCAATCCTCTTATATTTAATTTCTTCCTTAAGGAAGTTAATTTGTTTAACTAGATTAATAGATTTAGAAATAGAGAAGTCTTTTAATCTGTTCAACTCAAGTGTTTCCGGTTTAGTAAGAAATTTAAAAGTTACTTGTTTTCCAAATGGTTTAGTTGTAATTCCTTTGGAACTAGTAGTGAGTGGATAAAGTAAATAAATGAATGGTACTCCAAGTATTACTTTATCAGTCATATTTCTGACTAGTACAAAGGAAGTTTTAAAACATACCTTGTCTTGGCATATATGTACTTTGGGTAACTTGTATTTTATGTTCATTTTACTTCCGTTAGCAAAACTTAAGTTTTCAGTAGTTTTGTGATAATATTTAGTAGGAATAAACCCTTCTTGAATACAATTTAAATCTGCTCCAGTGTCAATTAGAGCTATGCCTTCTAATTCAAAATCATTTACTATTAATTTGACTTTCGAATGCCATTTTTGAATATTTATCTTATTAATTATGCTTAATCTATTGTCTTCTCTTTCACTATCTTCTTTATGACTAGATTCTGATTCATCAGAAGTTTTATTATATTCAGAATTTTTTTTATCAATTTTTAATATGTTAACTTGTTCTTTTAAGGTTTTATCTTTTAATTTTAATTCTTTTATTTCTTTTTTAATTAAGTTAACTTCTTGTTGTAAGTCTTTTAATGTAACTTCTTTACTTTTATCTTTTCTAAACCTTTCTAAGGTATTAGTAAGACTTATGACTAGTTTATCTTTTTGAGGTTTTTCTTCTTTCCAAATAACTTTTAATTTTTTAATATATTATTGTTTTATTTCAGGATTTTCGAGCTTACTTATCAACTCAATTAAAGCATCTTCTTCCTGTTGGTTCTTTGTAAGTACATTTAGTCTTTTACAACAATTATCATTGCATCCTATATCAATTTGATTATTACTAGAGTCAGATTCATTATTATGAGATGAATAGATATTTTCTTGACCATCGGACTCTGAATTATAGGCGTTAATACTGGTTAACTCAAATATTTTAAAGATTTTATTTTTATCTTCTTCAGATATATTTAATTTATTAACTTTAGCTTTTGACCAACATTCATTTTTATAGTGACCTTTCTTTCCGCATTTATGACTAACAACATTATTTTTCTCAAATTTCTTATTTTCATTAGTATTCTTATGTTCTCTAATAGTAGTTTTTTTTGGATTTTCGTAAAATTTACTAGTTTTGAATTTATTTTTACTATGTTTTCTAGGTACATAACTGTTTTCTTTAAATTTATTATGTCTTTTCTTAGACAGAGCTATAGGAGGTAGACCATATTGTTCGCAGAAATTACCTAACTCGTATTTAGCTTTGTTTTTATCACTTTTGGCTTGTTTACTAATTTTCATATCAATACACATTCTCAATCCTTCTTTTTGAATAGTGCTTATTATATCTCCATAGGCTAACTGTTCGTATTCTATTTTCTCTGTAGGTTGACTAAGGACATCTCTTATCTTGTGGGCAAAGAGACTCGGTAAACCATTTATGAATTTTTCTTTCCAAAATGATTATGTACAATCATCTCTTAACATGACTCTTGACGTAAATACATCTTTATACCATCTGAAGTCACTAAGCATAGGACAACTAAGGTTACTAAGTTGATCATGTATCCTTGAATGAATACCACTAGGTGTTCCAACAAAATATTTTATTATGGTATATATTAATGTGTTTACTCCATCAGGTCTTCCCATTCCAATATCCTCATCAAAGCTAGGAAGTTTGTTTTCATCTAATTGAATTGCATTTTTAATTTTTTCTCTTGACTCTTCTGTGAGATACTTATCCCCACCAAGATTTTAACATTCCAGTGAAACCAGAAGCTAGTAACTCAACAATATCAGATTGTGTATAATCTGAGTAGTTAGTTAAGAAACTATTGGCAACCATGGATAAATGATGTAGTTTTTGTAGTATACTATGTTCACTAAGACCATCAATATTCCATTCATATAGTTTTTTAGCTTCTACAGAGAACTGGTTATCAAGGTTTTTTTCTTCAAATTGAAGATCAGGAGGGGTTGGTCTTGTATACCAATTCTTTGTAATAGACGTATTGTTACTAGGTTTATTTTTATAATTTAGTTTATTAACATTAAACTGACTTTCTAATTGTCTCAAATCATCATCTGTAGATGAGGATTCAGTAACCGAGGAGCTATCTATCTCTTGTATTTTATTTTTATTAATGACTTTAACTGAAGATCCTTCATCCTTAAGATTTCTGAATTCTAATTTACTAAACATTTTTTCTAATTTTTAAATATTTGTATTATCCTTTTTGTTAAGTATTAACTAATTTACTTCTGTTACTAGGCAAATTTGTTAGAGGAGATTCTAACGAAGTGTTTGCCTTACCAGATGTGGCCTTTGTGTAATCGATTTTACTTTCAATTTTATCTAATTGTTTACCTATGGTTGTCAGACATTGATTTGTGTAATTATTTTGTTCAATAACTTTCTTAGTCTCAGTGTTTTCATTAGTTAACTTAAAAGGTGTAGCTTTCATGACCGATCCTTTGTGTTCTATTATTATAGTTTCCAAAGGAGGGTGACTAGATGTAACTGTATTATTATCTGTAATTTTTCAAACAGTTTTAGTAATAATATTTACCTATTTGTAGTAGTTTTCTAAATAATCAAAGAAATAAATTTTTGTATTAATTTCTTTCATAAACATTTTCCATTTGTTGAATATTTTTGACCTTTGTTTTTCATTATACTTATCTAAATATTCTTTTCTTTTATTTTTATTATCTTTAGATTTGAATTCTTTAAATAGTTTTTCAATGTCTATTACTAGTTGTTTTCTAATAGTTAATAATTGTGGATCAGTAGTATTGACTTCAAAATCTGTTTGTGTAGGTGATCCTTGAGAAGACTCGTCTTCTTCTTCTTCACCAAATTTAGGATGTGTTGAATATTTAGGTTTACTAACTTGGGGCGAGGATTTTACTCCTTGTAATTTGACTTTAGGTTCTAATGGGTCAATAAAAGATGTATCTTTTTAATGACTGTTTATACTTCTTTCATCAAGACTATGTCTAGAACGAATATTTTTCCCTTTTCTTGAAGTATTAGACGTGCTTGTTATACTTCTGTTATCAAAGCTATGTCTAGAAGGATCCCTCATTTTATTATTCATTCTTAAATCTTTAAAGCTTATCCTGACTGTGCCATCTAGATATTGCTGTATATAATCTAGATCATTAGTATCATTTTGTACTTTACCTTGGTAACTTTCATTAGTGACTAACCAATCTTCTGGTAGATTAATGTCATTCCAAATTATTGGCCTAGGTATCCTGACATTAGCATTATTAGTAAGGTTTGACCACTAGGACTTTTAATTAAAGCATGAACATTTAGGTTAGTTTTCATACATTTATAATAAATTCTATAAATTAATGCAACTGAATGACTACCTTCAATCATATTATTAAATTCTCCTGAAGTTTTAATATTTAGAGTGACTGCTTTCAATATGTGCGGATCACTCACACTCAATGTAAAGTCTGGAAAGCAATTAAAGTGAACAGGTCCATCATGTAGACTTGACTCAAGAACTCCCATGATACTAGTTTTGAAATCTCAAAATCTAGCATCTCTGAGACCAATTAATAAAGATGAATTAATTCCTTTGGTGGTTAATGGTTTAATAGCTACTTGGATTAATCCTATGTGAATAAAGTTGTGACCACGAGATCTATGTTTTTTAATAGACTCTTTGTTTAACAAACTACATGTCTCATATTCTTTTGTTAAAGTATAGACTTGTTCAACAGTTTTGACTTTCATATCAGTTTTAAAAGATGACTGGAGAAAACTAGTTTTATAAATCTCTTTTACAGGGATTTTAGGTATATTCCAGTTACTAAGATCTAGATCAAGATCTTGATACTCATGTTCTTCTTCATTGACTATTTTATCATCATCTTGAACTGGTATAGTAGTCAAAGGAGGCCGTGAGCTGACTGAGGAGTTACTCCTAAACAACCATTCATGATTCTTGTCTTTTAAAGAAATTTACTTAGTTTATCATGTTTATCATTTTTGTGTTGTTCACCTATCTTGTTTTTACACATACCCTACGTTGGACTTCCCTATCCTATCTGCCGGGACTTACACCACTCTTCCTGGGCTTACACTGGATCTTAGGACAAGAGGTAAGGTGGCTACTTACAAAATGGAAGAACACAAAAGGATAAACAAGAAAACTTAGCAAATGACTTTTCTAAGAAAAGAGATGAAGCAATTGCAAGGATTGACTCGCTCAATAAGACTCAACAACCAGGTTTGACTCTGATATAAGAAAATAATTTTTACACTTTTTTTATCAAATATACTTTAATTTTTATTTTTATTATGGAGTGTATTTGATAAAAAAAAGAGTGAAAAATAAATTACCAAATGCACTCTATAATAAAGACAAAAAATAAAATGTATTTGATAAAAAAAGAGTGCAAAAATTATTTTCTAAAATATAATACAAAGATATATAATATATACGGAGAGAGAGAGAGTGAGAGAAAATCGTGAGGGAGGGGGGAAAAGGAGGGCAGCCATCACTTGACCCATTTCTTTGACTTTTCTTTGGTGTAATCATGACAATGACGCATAGTAAGGATTGGTATTGTGAAGCTTTTAGCTTTAGAATCTCCGCCAATTGGCCACTGATCACTACCCGATCGGTATAACATTTGGCCCGATCGGTCAGAATTTGGACAGTGTATTTATTTTGTTTGTTATGTTTGCTCTTGGTCTTGGTTGAACTTTGGACAGTGTATTTATTTTGTTTGTTATGTTTGCTCTTGGTCTTGGTTGAACTTTTCTTAAGTCTTTTTATCTCTCTAATACTCTTTTTTATCTATAAAACTATTAAAAATTCATTTGCACAAAATAACTCTAAAATTAAACAATTAAGATGCACAAAAAAATGCTAAAATACAAGAGAATGTGATCAATAAAATATAATATTTTGTGTCAATTAATATATGAGCGAGAGTATAAAAACCATACCTCATTGTGATGGGGGAGTGGAGAATGATGAACCGTGTGAATGGATCACAGCAAGCTCCAGAGAGATAAGTATGGAAGGATATCCTAAATATATTGGAGACATAATAGGACGTTGCTATTTGGAGAACAACCAATAATCATAGGCGACATGGTGGAGAAGGAGTCTCATGGAGGTAGAGTCTTTATAGAGACATAATGAAAGGATCTTCTGATCAGGCGAAGTACGTGACCTCACTCGTTAGCGATGTGGAGATTAACTGCAATTTCGTAATATGACGAGCTCACAAGCGATGGCGAGGTAAGTTATGGCAATGACATGATGGGCGATCAGAACTGCATAGGTGATACGGCGATGTGTTCTCTTAGGCGACGTATTTAACTTATTCTAATAAGAGAATATTTTACCTCATAACAATATGATTACGTGATTATCAATTATCAATCAATCAAACATTTTTTATGAGTTATCTATTCGATAAAGAGTAACTATAATTACAACTTTGGATCCAAAACAAGTCACATTGCATTTACGATAAATAATAAGATAAATAGTATAATAATACGTGGCATACTAATTACATATCAACTCCCGTCCTTTGTTTTGACTTTTTTCTTTTATCACATCTTAATCCTTTCCAAATCTTTACACCCATCTGTCTCTCAATTTTCTTCTCTCTCTTGAACATCACCATCTCTTCTCTTTCATAGTGGAGTATTTGTTTTCTTTTAACTTGGAAGCATTAAATAAGTTGTCATACCTTTTTATTCTAGTAGTAAAATAGGAAATAAGATCCAATTTAGCCCAAGGCTTGTGATATTTTTTAGCTATTTTAATTTTAATTTTTTTATTTTTAATGTACTTTTTTTATTATTTAATAAAAAATTTATACTTTTCAGTTTTTAAATGAAAAATTATAAAAATATAAAAAAAATATTCAAAATTAAAAAAATAGCTAATTTATTAACTAAAAATATTTATTTTGTCTTTAGTGATAAAACTGTGTAAGTTTTATCAAACCATGTAACTTTTTATATGACTAAGGTGCAAGTGAATTGTGTGCTAAATGCAAATAAAACATGTGCGGGACACCAGTCAAAATGAGTATTAAACTGTGCAACTTTAATTTATTTATGCATTTCACTTGCAACCTATACATGTTTTACGTATATTGTGCACACAACTCATTTACGCCTGATCATATAAAAAGTTACACCATTTACAAATCACCATTATAAATTTGCAAAGTTGTGAGTGCGACTCTCGTGACAGGGGGAGGGGATATAATGATGATGAGATCGTGTGAGGAGTTAAGGCGACGAGATGGTTAGGTTTTCCAAAATCAGCAATGAAAAGACAAAAGAGAGTTTATAATTTAGGGTGATTTGTTTGTTCTATTTTATGTTTTTAATTTAAAAGTAAAAAAAAAATTTATTCCTAACATGCCTTAATATGTTTTAAAAAAGAGAGAAATAGAAAAGATGATGGAAGAAAGATAAGAGAGAGAGAGGGCGCAAGTAATCTACACCAATATATAAAAAGGGAGAGTTCGTGGTTTCTCCATGAATATGTTGACAGTGCCGGTTCTGAGTTTTTCGAGACCCCAGTCCTAATGTCAATTTAAGGTCCTCTATATTTTTTTGTTGATAAAATATAACACTATTATTACAATAAAAATCAACATCTCTTGTGAGTTTTAAATAAAATTTAGAACTTGAAATACACATACAAAACTATTACTTTGATGGAAATAGAAAAGAGAGAAAAAAGAGAGAAATAGAAAAGATGATGGAAGAAAGATAAGAGAGAGAGAGGGCGCAAGTAATCTACACCAATATATAAAAAGGGAGAGTTCGTGGTTTCTCCATGAACATGTTGACAGTGCCGGTTCTGAGTTTTTCGAGACCCCAGTCCTAATGTCAATTTAAGGCCCTTTATATTTTTTTTGTTGATAAAATATCACTATTATTACAATAAAAATCAACATCTCTTGTGAGTTTTAAATAAAATTTGGAACTTGAAATACACATACAAAACTATTACTTTGATGGACCAAAATATATATAATTCAGTACACAAAAAGCCATAATTTCATATACAATTTTTGAACTTAAGAGCCCCAAAATGGGGCCATTTTCGGGGGGCCCAGACACAGGCCTATTGGGCTTATGCACAGGGTCGGTTGTGCATGTTGAAATACCAAATTGCCCTCTGTTCCCTCCACTAATTACATCCAGCCCCAAAACCCAATTTGTCTAACATGTGACTTTGAAGTAGGGATGTACAAAAGAATTAAAAAATCGGTGAGCTGAACCGAACAGAATCGAACCGTGTCTTTTGAATTGGTTTTATGATTTAATGGTAAGATTCTGATTTTTAAAAATTAAGAACCGATAAATTTGATTTGGTTCCCAATTTTTTTTTAAACTGTGGTTCGAACCGAACCGGAACTGATTATATATATATATATACACGTACACATATTTATCTGGAACCTAACACCTAACCGCCGTAATTTACACATGCGCGTGATTACTTTGGCTTTTCCCAACATAAACATTTTTCCTTCCCATGGATATTGGGATTACTCCATCCTCTTCCCATCAAAACCCTTTCACCTTCTTTTTCTATACAAGATTTTATCAGTTGATTTTTTTTTGTTACCCATTATAAATTCTTTTTCAGTTCTTCGTTTATTCTTTTTTTGTTGTTATCCATTATAAATTTTAGACTTTTATGAGTTGTTAATTGCTATATTAAAGTTGGTTGACGTAATATTATTTGACGAGTCAATCTATGAACTATTTTGTACTAATTTTGGTTTACGACTTGAAGTATTAATGAAGTTATGGGTTATTTAAATGAACAAATTTGTTTGTAATTTCATATTTTATAAAAATATTTAGAATATTAATTGGATTGAACTGGAACTGAATCAAAATCGAACCGATAAGGCGGATTGGTTTTGATTCAGTTCTATACGTGTAATGGTTAGGTTCTCGTTCTCATTTTTTTTAGAACCGTTAAAAATGAATTAATTACTAAATTTTTATGGAACCGGATCAATCCGGACTATGAACACTCCTACTTTGAAGCATATATAAAAAGCCTGTTGATGGTTTTTCCCTCCCATCTCCCATGCCTATGTCAGCATCAAATAGTAAAAATAGAGGGTAGATTTTGCTGTTGGTCCTGTTAGTTTAGAATAAGTTTTATTTTGCTCATAAGTTTCTAACGTGAACATTTAAAATCTTATAGTTTTCAATCAGTTTTAATGTGCTTCATTCATTCAAAAATTTCAAAAATGTAGACAAAATATACAAAAAAAATCATACAATTTCCGTTACCACTTTCAACAGAATTAGATAGAAGGTCTATAATGCAACTAATTATAAATTATAGGATTTTAATTGTTTAAATTAGAACAACAGAGACTAAAGTAAAGTTTTTCTTAAACTACAAGTTGAATGATAAAATTTACTCTACAACAGCTGTAAATACACTATTGACCGGAGCAAGCGGCATTGCTCGTGTTAAACTACATTTTTTCCCTTAAAAATATCATCGTTTCCTCACTTTGATCCCCGTATTACATCCTTCATCCTAATTTATTTATTAATTTTTAAAAAATTAACTTTTTAATGAGATACCAAAATGTGGTTACCCTTTAAAAAAGTCATTTTTGCAAAATTATGTTCAGCGATTTTAGATAACCTAAAAGTAAAAAATAAACATGGTACATCAATTCAAAATCTGAAGAGAGAAATAAAAAGTCTACATTGTTTTAACAATTGACTTTGCAAAGTTAACACACATTTTGAAACATCTAAAAAAATAAATAAATAATGAGAGTGGCACGGAGGAAATAATGATTTACTCATGTTTGCCTTTGAACTCTTAAAGTGGTTGCAATCAGACTACTAAATCACTAATTTTCGTTTAATTTTATCATGAATTGGTAATATATATTGTTGAAACATTATATTTTAATATTAAATATTTACTTTTTATTATGGCCAAGTACATTTGTTTTATATTGGACAAGTAGATGATATGTAAAGACAAAGTTGTTGAAATAAAGACCTATTTGATTTTGATGATTAAATTTATTAAAAATTAAGTTAAAGTTTAAACCTTGATGAAAATCGCACTAAGAAAAATTGAATTCACACATGTTAAACTCAAAATAGTCGTAAACAAAATTGTTTTAAGATGAATAGCACTCACATAGATTGATAAAACGACTTAGAATTACGAGAACTAAGTCAACTATTTCACATTCATAAAAGAAAACAGTAGTGGTCTTAAAAATAAGCTTACACATGTTTAAATAAAGATTTGTAAACTTTCACAAGTCATATTCAATGTTATTATGCGTACAGAAATAGTAGAAGAGTTGAATCAACACTGGAATAAAAATTTGATAGTAAATGGCTTGAACTAATAAAGAATTAGTGCATAAGTTGCTGTTGTCACAAGTTCGGTTGACCGAAACTTTAGACCATCAACCGAACTATAACTAATAGAAGATTGCTCACTAGAAATATAGGTCTCGTTTGATTAGTGTGATAGGATTGGTAGGATTAGTAATGAGGTGGGATTAAGATTGTGATTGATAATGAGTAGGAATTAGTAATGAGGTGGGGTAGTCCAATCTCTTGTTTGATTTGCACGGGATTAGACAGTGGAATTGTTAAATATCAAGGGTAATTTAGTCAATTTAACCTTAATTAGATAGAATTTTAACATGAATTTTTATATTTACCTTTTAATTACATAAATATATAAATATCAAGGGTAATTTGGTCAATTTGGGCCCATGGAGTAGGATGGTATTACTAATACCATGTCCCCCGTGGTATTAGCAATACCACCAATTCGGGGTATTAATAGTCCGACCGGACTTTTAGTCCGGCCATGGTTGTCGAAACCAAACACAATATTAGCGGTCCCATCGGATTGGTAGTCCAATCCGGCCATCTACAACAATTATCAAACAGGGCCATACTTTAAATACGATCGAAGTTTACATTCGGTCGACCGAAGTTAAAGAAGGCACAGCCGAAAGTAAAACAAACGACAAGGGTACTTATTGAAAAAAAAGGGTTGCTACGACTGAATCTTACATTCGGTCGACTAAAGTTAAGAAAAAGCACAGCCGGAGTTGAAAAAGAGCAACATAGTGCTCTTTGGAATTGAAGCTGACATTCAATCGATCGAAAGTGAAAAACCCTCGATCGAAGTTCTAAATCCTTCAACAAATAGGATGAGCAAGCTATTAGAAATCTAGTGTAACATTGATCGAAGTTTAAGTTCGATCGACCGAAGTTTGAAAAGTTGATCATGCACGTCCAAATCAAGATCCAACGGTTGTGATTCAATAAGAACGGCTAGATCAGAAGTATTAAATGCTGCAATGACTCTAATCTACTTTTGGTTCATTAATTAACGAGACTAGGAAAACTTCAAATCTGAAATCAACGTGAGGGTACGAGCATTTAGTATAAAGAACGCTTTTTAAAGAGACTGAACGGTTCTACGTCACAATAATAGTATTCTGCTAAGTCTCCATCTACCAATTCGATAGTGTCACCTGGCCAGACATCTCGGGGAAGGCCGATTTATTTTGGTTGGCACCAATCGGGGCACTATGTTGTGGGCTGCCCACTGAAAGAGTAGTAGAGGCAGTTGCAACAAAGGGGTCAACCCC
>BRYF01000016.1:17601483-17608983 GCA_030159135.1 Actinidia polygama | reverse complement strand
TCTAACTAAACATAATCTTTCACTAATGAAACCTTCCATAAAACTAAAACAATAACATATTATGAGACACATGATACTTTTGTTTCACTTCCAAATGCAACAAGCATTGTCGACACCTTTATCCAGATTCCTAGTCCCTATATGTTTATTGTCTTTAGCTAAATTATATATCCAACTAGCTTTCAAATGTATCAAAAAACTTGTTTCCAACAGGAAATGAATGATTCGTGTATCCAAGATAAATGCAAGGAACATCTTTGACACTCTTGTCATCATCTTTGAGTTTGATTCGTAAGTCCATCTCTAAATTTGTCATCAGCCACTCTCAATAATGGATACTCCTTCTTAATGGTGACTTATTCAATTCTCGATCCACCAAGGAACTAGGTAGTTCATCAAGAAAGACATCGAAAAATTTCCAAACAACATGAATATATTCTAAGGACTCCAAATCAAAATATACAGTTAAATTTCACAATGATTGTAATTCCAAAATTGCAACATACCTCTTTTCATTGCAAAAACTAAAATCAATGTCTTAATACCATATCATCTACCAGCATACTCTTAACACTCATCTTAAACTCATCACTTACAAGTTGTTCACCTCAAGTTCAATATAACCAAACCATAAGTCATTCAAACAAAACAAACAAATTGTTTAAAACAAAAATTTCAATACTCCACGTGTAACACATCAGTAAAATCCTGTCACATTCTCTATGCGAACACAATCTGCAATTTACCCCAATGTTGGTATAAAATATAAATTCTCGCTTTCACAATTCTAAAGATATCGTGGTAATAACTTGAATGTACATATAATCTATTTTTACAATGATTGAATAATCTGATTTACTCTACATAAATGTTGTCAATGTAAAGAAATCATCTAGCCCATAAGAGAAAGATATCACAAAACCTCTCACTATAAAAAATAATTACATCACCTCCCATCATCAACTTGTCAAAAGAACAAATTTCCAATAACTTAAAGGCTGAGCATCTATATAGAAACTAGAATCAGATCATGATTCATTACTAATTTTGGTATATTAGAACAATAGCCTCAATCAACTAAATCAAGATGCAATTAACATACCTTACAAGATTGGAATTGGCACTCTAATTTCTTAATTACGAATCTATCTCCTAATAATCTCAACGGATAAATACCATGGATTACCACAATGTCTCATATCATAACCATAATTACATTATTCACACCGACAATTGTCCATATAAATCCATTGAACCTCATACACTTTCATATCTTTTCAGATAATCTCCCATATGACCTCGCTAACTCGACATATAGCATTCATTCCTCTTGAATAATTTTCACAATTTAAAATATTCTCTACCAATCCACGAGTCCTATGAATTAAACATAAGAAAAGTATCTCGTACAACAGAGGTATCCAACTACTGCTCCTATGGCTCCCTAATTGTTCTTCCTCCACGTGCACTAATGCATGATATGTCCAACTTGACCACACTAAATACAAGTATGTGGTCTTCTAACCAGTGACCGCTTATGTGCCTGCCTGTGGGGTTGACCCCTCTGTTGAGACTGCTCTACTGCCCTTTTAGTGGGTAACTCATAACATGATGCCCTGACTGGTGCCAACCAAAACAAATTAGCCTTTCCCGAGATGTCTATCCAGATGACACTACCGAAATGGTAGATGAAGACTTAACAAAATACTGCTACTATGACATAAAATCGTTTGGTTTCTTCAAAAAGCGTTCCTCAAAATGAATGCTCGTACTCTCATGTTAAGATTTCAGATATGAAATTTTCCTAGTCTCATTCAAAGTTTCCCCTATGGCTACCCTAGTGTCAGCCACTCTAGCAAGCCCTTGCATTGCCTGTACCGTGTTCCTCACCACCAAATGTCGTAGGTGGAGCACCTTTAACTCCTCTAACATTTTCTCCCATTACTGACTCTTGGTGATTGTCATCATCCCCTTTGTCACGGTTCTCACAAGCCCCACCTGCTACACGAGCTCTAGGAAGTGACCTCATACGACCTCTCACTTGACGTGATGGGATGTTCTACACGATGCCACCCATACTAAATGAAATTCAACATCATAACATCAATCAAACTGATATCACCAATCTCATCTCTTAGGTAAAGAGATAATCAAGTCACCAAAAGATATCCATCATATCATACAACTTCAAAAACATAATTATCCTAATCGTGAAACGCTCTCCCATAAGTCGAAACTAATCTCATCCTTGCATAACATCAAGTCTTTGTGTCAAACCCATAGAATGAGGTAAAAATCCTTTAAATTACTCCAAATTAGAGTATTCTACGTAGATCACGTGATTATGACTTTTGTGAGTTTCTCCTAAAACTTGTCTTTCATATAGCTCGTAGCACATACTATAGTCAAATTCTAAAATTCTATCTAGACACGACTATATCTTATGGTGTCAACCTATTGTTCTGACAGACACGGCTTGATCTTATTGTGTCTACCTATAGCTCTGATAGAGATGACTTCATTTTACAGTGTCAACCTATTGTTCTGATAGACACGACTCTATCTTACTGTGTCCACCTATAGCTCTGATAGACATGACTTCATCTTACGGTGTCAACCGATTGCTTTGATAGACACGACTTGATCTTATTGTGTCCACCTATAGCTCTAATAGACATGACTTCATCTTACGGTGTCAACCTATTACTCTGATACCACTCTATCCCGCCCTGCAACCCTGCCTATGTGGATCAAGGGCTCGTGACCGGCCGACAACCTAGCTACCAAGGCCAACATACTTTAAAATTTTGCAGAAACGTCATAATTATTGAAAATTATAAAGTGTGGATTTACATACAGAGCTGTGCCTAAGTTCTTTTTCTTCCATGCTGTGCCAACTTGAATACATTCATAACCTAGGGCCTAACCCATCACTATCTACATAAGGTCCTTAGGCCATAAAACTAAAGCCTTCCTCGTAACTTCCTTCTAAGGCTCATCTGATTGACTTCCTAAAAATTATTTTTTGAAAACATAAGCTATATGCTTAGTGAATAACATTAAATGCATGAATATGAAAATACCATGGATCATAGCATAACATACATATCTTGCTTGACATAAATCATATAAATATTGCATAACTTTTTTTCTGAAAACTTGAAACTTTTATAAACTTAAAGCTCATGTAAACATAGTATAACTTGAACATTTCGTAATCATAAACATATCATAGCTTGAACATTTCATAATCATAAACATATGGGTTTCGTACTCTCGCTCTAGGTCAAGACCTCTCGAAAATGGATTTAAGTCCCTATATAGATTAGTATAGGGGTTAAACACCCTTCGGGTAACAATAACATGTCTTAAAGGAAGAATGTCAAAATTGCCTAAAATTTGTATTGGCGTTCGAACGCTGGGTCTGGCGTTCGAACGCTCATATTAGCATTCGATAGTTCTAAGAGCATGTAAATTGGTTACAGGCATAAGCGTTCAATCTCTCATATTATCGTTCGAATGCTAAGAGAATTTGGTTTTAGCGTTCGAATGCAAATACTAGCGTTTGAACGTTAAGAAGGATTCTGAGCAGATTCTAAGGTTTTGATGATATTCTAACTCTAAATTACTCACTTTGACCCTTGAACTCCTAGTTGCTCACATTAATTAACATACACGTCATAATTTACATAATTAAAGAAAATTTACGAGTTCGGGGTATTACACTTTTAATTCTTGTTACTTTCCTTAATTAGTTTATAATGTTAATGTGTTTACATAATACATAGGTGATCCCCTGTAATGGTTTATTTAGTATAAGTATTTATCCATCTTCTTTGGTGAAAAATGTTTTCTTGGTTATCAACTATGGATGGTACATATTAAAGTCGCATATGGATGGATCTATGTTGTGAGAGCCAGAAGGGCCAGAGGCGATTATGATCAATGAAGGCATGTAAATCGTTGACAGATGTGTCCATAATTGATCTACAAAGAACTCATTGTCCATTCTGAAAGAAGATAGATGAATATTAAAATATATTTTATAAACCTACAAGGTCATCTTAGTATGGTTAAAAAAAAGTACCAAGATTAAAATAAACTCAGAAGAAACCTGATATGCAGACAAATATATTTATCTTCCCTTATGACCAGTTCATCTAATGACAATGATAATAATGAATTCATTAAAAACATGAATTTAATTGAATATAATAATATTCAAGAACAATTAAACAAATGGACTATTCTAACTGTCCAACCTACTACCATATATAAAAAGAGTATGTTTAATTTGATTACCAGTATGACTGTTAAAATTATGGAATAAATCTTAAGTCTAGGTCAAGATAATGAAGAATTAAACTTATTGAATCCTCATGATCTTATTCGATATTGAGGAAAATTTAAATTTTTGCATGTTGGACTTGTAGAAGTAGTTTTTAAGCCTTTAACCTTATTAGGATTAAATGTTTGTATTCAGGTAACTTTAAGAGATGTTAGGTGTTTAACATGGGATTCATCTATAATGGAAGCTGTTGAAACTAGTATATGTCATGGTCCTATATATTTTAATGTTTATCCAAACTTACCTTTGTTTTTATCAAATAGACATATAGGTGAAGTAGTAAATTTAAGGATGCTTACTAAAGGTTATAACTTTTTGTCAAGATCTAAAATTGTAGCAGTTATTTACCTTATTTATTATAAAGTGATGGACACTTTAACACCTAGTATAAAACAAGTATCAAATACATTAGGGTATATAACTCTTATAGAGTCAAATATGTTAACTAACTCTTTTTCTGCAACTAATAGGTTGATAAAATGGGAGAAAATTGAGTTTTCTGGTCATTGAAAAATTCAAAGTGTTGTTTCCCTAACTCCTATTATGCATAGGACTATTGAACAAATAATAAAAACTAGAGATGGGGATGTTTTTCTTAATTTTATTAAAAATTTTCCTCAAATGTATAGAAGCATATCTACCAGACATGAGAATTTACCTTATAGGGTATACCTTCTACTAGTACCAGGCCATCTGTAAGTGCTCCATCTGAAACCAATGAACTTAGAGCAGAGCATTAAGATATCTCTCAATCAAATTCCACATGGAATCTATCAAGAGCAGAGCAACAATAGGAGAAATTCTCCTGCTGCTAGTGAAGTAAATTTTAGTTTATAATGGAAAAGTTATTCAATATAAATGGTAAATATCATTATTTACTTAGAGAAAAAATGAGAGATAATCTTATGCAACCTAAGTATGAAGGTTTCGTAAGATGGTATAGAAATATTTTTAATAAAGATGATATTGAATATATTAAAAATGAATATTATCTTCATTTGCAGAAAATTGAAAGAATATTACCTTTTCCTGAGTGGTTTATAACTGCTTATTAGAAAAAGAACAATTTTCTTATATAGAAAATCATCAATATATTGATCAAAGTATATTAATTTTAGAAGATTATTCTAGAGTATGGACTACTATTGATAATAAAACTATTTAGTCAGTCCATCCTCTTACAACCTCTTTAGCTATAGAATGTTCTTCTAGTAGCTCTGGAGGTCATACTACTTTTGAAGCAACTGCTTATATTCTCCCTTTAGGAGATAAAGAAAGTAATAACATTATAAAATAAAATAATTTTACAAATTTAAATTTGCAGGCAATAAGCCAACAGTTGTCTAGAGTTAAAAATCAAATTCAAAATCTAGTAAAATCAGAAGAGAAAAATATTTTTTCAAAATTAAAAATTGAACCAATTAATATTAAATCACCTTTAAATATCCCCAAATTTAATTTTGTGGATAATAAAAGGTATAATGAATTCTTAAAAGAATTACAAGATAAAATGAAAGGGTTAGAAGTAAACATGCTTAAAGCATCTGAATTGATGAGGAAGAACTTGAAAATATGTTTCAAGATCTCCAACATAGTAACGAAATTAATAAAATTGGTTATAATCCAAATAGATTTGATAGTGATGTTGGATCTTCTAGGCATTATTATTCTAGACCAACTCCTTAAGATATATTATATAAGAAAATTTTTTATCATTTTCAAGCCTAATATTCTAGAAGTTAAATTTATTGCTGGAATATTGATGGTATGACAGAGTATCAGATTCTTGGAGTAATGCACCAAATGATGATGTATGCTACTGCTTGTAAAGCAAATAATAATGATGAGAAATCCATAGTCTTAATGATTATATCAGGCTTTATGGGATATTATAAAGGTTGGTGGGATAATTTTCTTACTCTGTAACAAAGGACTAAATTATTACAATTTGTTAAAACATAATATAATGAATCAGGACAACCAATTTCACAACATGATATTTTATATACTTTAGTACAATCTACTATATATCATTTCATAGGATCAGTAAATAATAATGCTGAAAGCCAAATATATTTACTTTAAAATCTAAAGTGTGTATCTTTAACACATTTTAGATGGTATAAAGATGTTTATTTAGCTAAGGTAATGGTTAAATCTGATACTAATTCTGATTATTGAAAAGCTAAATTAATCGATGACTTACCGAGCTTATTTGCTGAAAAGATAAGACAATAATTAAGAGGAGATAATGCAACAATTGATTATAATAAATATACTTATGGTCAATTGATAGCTGCAATTATAAAAGATGGTTTAAAACTCTGTAATGATTTAAAATTACAAAAATAGATAAAGAAACAAAACTTAACTAGTAAAAAAGAACTAGGACAGTTTTGTGATCAATTTGCTATAGAAAACTCTATAGTTTATCCTTCTAAATCTCATAAAAGAGAAAAGAGACATATTTCTAAAAAATATAGACCTAAAAAGGAGTATAAAAGTAAACCTTTTAAGGAGTATATAAGTAAACCTTATAACGAAAAATATGAACAATCTTATTCTGAAAAGAAAGAAAAATATAAGAGTAAAAATGACATATATATGTTATAAATGTGGACGTCACACTATTCTAATAAGTGCAAAATAAAACAAAAGATTAATAATCTTGAAATAGAAGATGATTTAAAATCTAAATTATTTAAACTACTTATCAATAGTAGTTCCTCTGAGTCAGATTCAAAACCAGAAGTATCTTCTAATGAGCTAAATGAGTTAGAAGAATATTCTTCTAGTGAAGAAGATAAGAACAAAAATTCATGCTTATGTTCTACTTCTAACAATCCTATAAAAGTCATTGAAAAGGTTAATCACCTTAAAATCAATGTCTTGACAGATGATCAGAAAAATATTTTGGATCTTATAGATCATATTTCTAATAAAAATTTAAAAAGAAGAATTATAAAATCTTGTATAAATGAAGAATCTAGAAGTTCTAGTGATTTTGAGATAAAAATAGATGATTATGGTATTATAAAAAATAAATGATATTATTTAATAAAAGTTTTAAAATAATGGAAGTTAATGAGTCTTTTAGACCAATAAATCTTAAAGATTTAAAAATAGAAGTTAATAATCTTAAATCAGAGGTC
>BRYF01000016.1:17596483-17598983 GCA_030159135.1 Actinidia polygama | reverse complement strand
AGGAAAAGATAATCTACCCTACAATCATAATATGATTTTATTCTTTATTGAATTTGGAATTCCATGGATATGGAAATGAGATTTCATTATTAAATCTGACTCTAATATTGATATTCCAACACTACAAAGGGTATTCTGGGTTAGATGGTGAAATAATTTTCCCAAGAAGGATAAAGTTGATTTATATGATCAGATTAGATTAATAAACAAGCTAATGAATATTTCTCTAAATATCAAATTAATAATAGAGAAGTATCCTCTTTCTTAAAAAGATCTTCTTTCAATCCTTTTGAAATGCTCAAAAACATAGATTAAATCTGAGTATCTCAATATATCTGAAGCGGATGTTATGAAGAAATGTATGTAATTGTTTAAAGATCAATTTATCAATTCTTTTAAAGATTATTCATCTATGGGATCTGCTAAAGATATATAGTGAAGAAGGTAAATCCATATTAGCTGGAGAACGCCAAGATCCAGAGGAGGATATTAACTCTGAAGAATTTAAATTTCATGATGAGCAGATGACTGAATTTTGGGTTTCATTAAATGAAGACAAATGAAGAGGACGAAGAATTTGAATTTCATGATGAGCAGATGGCTGAATTTTGGGCCTCATTAAATGAAGATAAAGGAAAAGGACGAAGAATTTGAATTTCATGATGAGCAGATGGCTGAATTTTGGGGTTCATTAAATGAAGACAAAGGAAAATGACGAAAATAATTTCTATCTATATGTGACAAAAGCAATGAGATCATTCAACACTCATAATTGAAGGATGAGCTGGTAGCAATATTTGTTGATTAAGTGGTCCATTATTAGTCTTGGTCCATTATTAGTCTTAAAACTATTTACTTTTTTATTTTTGTCAAAAAGAGAATAATAATTTGTATTATTGGCAAGCATTATTTTGCTTGTTTGTTTGAGAGTCACCTCATAAATTATGAGATTAATTATATCTTTTGGAAGGTAACTTGAAAACTACCTTCCATTCTCTGGATAATTACATTTTTAAAAAGGAAAAAGGCCGTAGGCCTTCTCTTATAAGACCTTATTAAAATATTTTAATAATAAAATAAATGTAAAGTGTTAATTAAATCTCCTAGCGTTGGGTGATGGGTGCTACCATAGTAAGAACTGTCAAGCTAATAATCTGTTTTGAAAGTAACTATATATTATTAAATTGGAATTTGTTTAAGATGAATAATCGAATTGATATATGATTTTTTAAAAAACTTTTTTACCCCTATAAAATTATCTGTGTATAGGGTGGGTATATGTTACTATATATATAACGGAGAAATTATATCTATTGTACATTGGGGTTGGCACACTGTTTGGCTGTCATCTAAAATTAAGGCAGTGAAGTACAACTAACCAAACATAAATATCGCAGCTATAATGGATGAGCAAAACACAACGTATCAGGAAAGCTAGTAGATATATACATATAGAGAGAGAGAAGCCAATTACCTCCATGCCAAAAAGCATGTGGCCTATTTTTTTGTTAAAAAAGTGGAAATAGCATGTAGCCTATATTTTTTTTAGTCACATGACTCTATAAATAATAATTTTTTATATAGTTACATATAGCGTATAAATAATAATACTATGTTGATTATATTTATATTTTATTTACCAATATTGATATGATCCATCCAAACTAGATAATAGTGGGGGTTAGCATGTAACCTAATTCATGAGATAATCACATTCAATTTTCAAATAATTTAGGAATCTTATATAGATTGTTCGACACTTCAACAATAAAAAACATAATTTAATGTATTAACTCATCAAATTCGATCAACTTGAGTAGGTAATTAGAAAATATTTCCTTATTCTGATTTTTCCCATAATTGTGGAGTCATAAGAACTCAAAAATCACATTTTGATTTCCTCTGTAGATTTCCACCATCCAAACATTGTTTTAGTGTTTAGGGATGAAATTACAAAAAAGTTAAGTTTGGGGACCAAAGTGACATGAGACATATGCTTTTAAGACTACAATTCTGTCTTATAAATATTTTCATTAATGTTTAGACCCATAGTTTGAAATTAAATCAATTTTAATTCAAATTGAAAATTTTAGAAAGCGAAATCCATAAAAACAAAATTTTAAGGACCAAAGTAATTATATTAACCACATACTTAAAAATAATTGTAGTTTACCCAGCATAAGATTATTAATTACCCCGATCTTATCTTTTTATGGAAGGTTCAACACAAATCTTTAAGAAATCAATCAAATTTCAAAGGGTCATGGGATTAAAGAAAATATCAAAATATTTAAAAATTTGATAACTACTTCACATACTCTAATTAATTTTTTAAATATTTATACACTTTTGACAAAATGTATAATAGTTAAACCACTACTCGTTAATAGATCTGTAAATTTGGGCCAAATAGGTACGAGCATGACACGTTTAGACTTTACTATAATTGTGTTGTTTACAAAAAATACTTTTAATAGATTAAATTAAAGTAATAATGTCA
>BRYF01000016.1:17561483-17563983 GCA_030159135.1 Actinidia polygama | reverse complement strand
ATTTGAAGTCGAAGCTCGATAGGGTAGGTGCGACAATGCCTTCAAGCTATCCTTTCCCTGTACGGATCTGTCACTTCATAGTACTGTGGTGCCATCTTTTCATTTTGATTGGTTCGTAGTAGAATTTTGGCCCGCCAAATGATGCGCCTTAAGAGCGTGTTTGGTGAATTTTTCCTATCCTTTTGGGCTACTTATAAAAGGCCCTTCTTTTTCCTTGGAACTTTTCATCCAAAGTTCTGAGAGCTTTAGAGAGAGAGCGTGCCAACCCGAGAAATGCTACCGTCTGACCACCATTTTCGATGTCGATTTTGACCTTGCTCTTATTGTTTGACGATTGTTATCAATCCCTAACTATCTTTATGAGTTTCTTTGACTTATTTTTCTCTGCGAAAGTGTTTTTGCATTTGCTGCATTTTGTTGTTATGGCTTTATCCATCCGAGTCTTTATAATTCTAGAATCCCCACTGTTTCATACCTATAATAGCGTTTGCTTTGCTAATTTTTGGGTTTTGTTTGTGTTGTTTCTTTTGGTTGCCTATCCGCCATTGCTGGGTGACTGAAGCTTCTGTCTTGTGTGATTTAGGTTGCCTCCGACCTGTTTCCCCTAATGAAATGGGTCTAAGCTGCCCTTATAGTTCCTTATGGCCTGTTGAAAAGCTTTGAAAACTTCTCCTTGTACGGTTAGGTTTTTTCCCCCTCAAACCCTTCTGCTGTTGAGATCGGTCGAGGTAGGAGGGGGGCTTGAGAATTGTCCCTTAGAGAAATGTAGGTGTAGCTCATGGGACAAAGTTTGAGGCTCGCACGGAGCTCGGCTAACTTTTCCCAAATGCTAAACCTCGCGGGCCAGAGATTGGAGTTCATGGGGAGCTCGACTAACTCTGCGCTCAAATGCTCATTATGATTACGTAGTTGAGCTCGTTCTTATCATTTGCTTCTGCTTTCAAAACATGGAGTTAAACCAAGCTCAACTATTAGTCCATACCGATGATGCATTGGATCATTTTAGGGATGTCCATGACATTCCGGACAACGTGAGGATAGAAAACCACGACCAAATGAAGATGCCAATGTAGTATAGGGGCACGGGGACCGCATCCTAGTTCGGACTTGGTTTATCCACCAGGAAGGTCTTCGTTTTGACAATTTTTTTGCTCTTTTTGTAGAGCCTCTAGAGAGCCATGGCCATCTCAAAGAGGATGAAATGCTACTCCTCTGAGGCTAAGAAGGCTTTAAAGAAAGCCAACATCTTGAAGTCTGATATGAAAAAGACCAGTGAGAAACTCACTGTTGAGGAGGCAACTCGCAAAGCCAACTATGAAGTTGTTGCTAAGTCTAAGCTCAAGGCTGATGCTGTCCAAGAAAAACTTCACAAGGCCGAGCTCCAGAAAGTGGCCACTGGCCCGGTGTATGAGTGGATATTCAACTGTTGCTACAGTCGGGCCAGTGACTCTTATGAGAGATAGGTGGGCAAGCTTCGCCTTAACATTTTTCATTAAGTCTAGCTCATCTGTTTGAAGGAGCTCAGTACTCCTTCAGAGCACTCAACTTGGATTGTAGTAGCACCTGAAGCCGAGCTTCCGAACCTTCTTGAAGCGCCCTTCATTCTGATGGGCTTCAATGAGGAAAATTATATGAACCAGTTGGAAGAAAAGGGAGATGAAGGTCCAACCAAGGTTTGTAGTGCTGGCGCTGGCGCATGCAACGAGCTTAGTGCTGGAAGAGGTGGAGAAGGACCTAGAGATGAAGATCACGTCACCCCCTAGAAGTATAATTTGTTTCACTGCCTTAAGGGGATGGCCCTTTGAAGATTTTTGAAGACTTGTAGATATTTTTGTTTTGGACATTTAAAGTTTGTAAATAGTTTTAGTTTAATGAAGTGTTATTTTCCTTTCTCCAGCTCTTTTCTCACTTTTGTCTTTACCTTTGCTCATTTATGATTTTGTATGCTCGAATGCTTTAGGATATTCGAGCTCGGTATTTCGATAGTTTACCAATGCCTTAGCCAATATCTTCTTTTTGCATTGTCATGTCGTGCCTTAGCAAATTTTAACTATCTGCATGCTCATAGCATTGATGTAGCTATTCTATCGACTTGTCTCAGCTTGGTTGAACAAACACATGCCTTAGTGAAAATCTATTGTTTTGATTATCCGGTATTCAAGTAGTTCGTCATTGATTTTTGTGCATGCCTTAGTGAAATTTGGCCGTTTATGCATGCAATTAGGGGATGCTTTTCTATAAAATTGTGCAGTTTAAGACATCCCAAGCTCGTGCTTGAGCAAGTTCGACGGAATAGCCTCACACTTCGATTTAAGACCCCTCAAGCTCATGTATTGAGTAGTTTGGTGATTAGTCGTGTTGCTGTTAGTTCCAAGCTTGTGCTCGAATAGCTTGGTCGACTAGTCTTATGCTATTTTAAGACATCTTAAGCTAATGCTTGAGCAGGTCGGCGATTAATCACTCTACTTCAGGATCTTAAGCTCATGCTCGAGCAACTCAG
>BRYF01000016.1:17508983-17511483 GCA_030159135.1 Actinidia polygama | reverse complement strand
CTTGTATTCAATACTTCAATTCCTTGATTATTCATTGTGAGTTTGATTTGTGAAAACTAGATCAATCTAGCAAAATGAGAGCTTCATTGTATTAATTGTTGATGTAGAATTTGTGAGCAAATAGTTACTTCAAACTATTATATCTTGTTGAGAAGATCACTATTAGTGATTGTGAGTTCCCATGAGAGGACGTCTCTTGAAGACTAGAAAGAGTTCTAGTAGTTGTAAAGGTTGTCAAGCACCTACAAGATTGAAGATAGTGAATTTCTAAGAAGAAGCTTGGAGAGTGGACGTAGGTCAAGATTTTTTGAACCACTACAAATCATTTGCACTCTTTTCTCTCCTATCTTTTAAATTGATTATATGCTTGCTATAACTAGGAGTGCATTGTTTGTATAAGCTTTAAACAATAAAATTTTAATTGGTCATTAATCCTATGCAAATCTATTTCACACATACACACACACCTTATAGTTTGCTTTTAGCTAACTATACTATTCACAAAGATTGTCTTTTGATTAAAGCTAATGATATACACTCAATCAAAAAGGAATAATATTTTTTCTAAGGAGTTTAGTCATTAACTTTCGAGGATCAAGGAAAATCGGGTATTATCATGTCATTTGATATGAGATGTCTAGAGAGCAAAATCATAATGGATATGATTGTCCTCCTAATCTAATAGATATTATTGACTTCCCTACAGGAAGCCACCAAGCTACCCAGTAGTAACCAGTAGCCAGCTGAGGTAGTAGACGCTGCACAGAGAGTCAGCAACCCATAAGGGCAGTACCGCTTGCATAGGGGTAGCCAGCAACACCTACATAGGGGCAGCAAATAGCTCACGGGGGCATCAAAAAGTGCATAGGGGTAGCAACAGCTTGCAGAGGCAATAGCAGTAGTAGCGGCGTAGGATGCAGCAGCATGGGCAACAAGCAAGTGCGGTGGCTAGGCATTTTTGTGGCACAAAAAAATTAGGGCTACAACGAATCAGGTTTAAAGTTTGATTTTATCGTCAAGGTATATCGAACCCTCTCTCTTGATCGACGTTATAGGATTACATGACTAAAGATCTAAAATGAAAAAAATTAAAAAACCTAGTTACCGCTACGGGGATGCGATCCCTTCACTTTCAATGCCTCAACAAAATGGTATGACTGAAAGAACAAACCAGACTCTTTTTGATATGGTGAGATATATGATTAGTTATTCTGATCTACCAAGTTTTGTGTGGGGATATACTTTAGAAACAACGGCTTATAATCTAAACTTAACTCCAATAAAGTATGACCTTAATAGTACCGTAGAGTTGTGTACTAGACACAAGTCTAGTTTACAACACTACAAGATATAGGGGTATCTAGCATATGTACTTAAGGAAAAAACTGAGAAGTTTGAAACTAGGTCAAAATTATGCTATTCCCAGGATATCCTAAAGGAACTAAAGGCTGGTTATTTTATAATACCAAAGAACAGATAGTAATAGTCAGCACTAATTGTTGTTTTTTTGAAAGATGATTATATAATGGACTAGAAGCTTAATGATAGATTTAATCTTAGGGAGTTATCTAATACTTACATAGAGCCATTAGTAGAAAGTTCTAATCCAGTGCAGGATGTTCCAAATTCCACTATTCACCACATTTAGATACATTAGAACCACGTCGTAGTGGGATGATTGTCAGGACTCCTGACAGGTTCATATTCTTAGGGGAGGCTATATCTGATTAACATGATGTGGATCCCAATAACTACAATGGGGTAATTTCTGACAAAGATTCATGGAATTTGTAAAATGCTGTAAGAGCTAAAATGGAGTCTATGTACTTTAATTATGTCTGGAAACTTGTGAAATCATCTACCAATGTTAAATTTGAAGTGGGTCTATACGAGGAAAATAGGAGTCAATAGTTTGATGGAGACTTGTATGCTAGATTGGTGACCAAAGAATTTACTCAAAAGGAAGGAATTAATTATGAGAAAATATTTTCATCGGTCACCATGCTTAAGTCTATACGAGTTCTCTTGTCCAGTGTGACACTTCCTTACGTTTTGACACTTCCTTATGTTAATTATGAAAGCACTTCCTTACGTTTTGGCAGTAGGAAGCATAATGTATGTTATGCTTTGCACTAGATCAGATATCTGTTATGCAATTGGCTTGGTCGACAGATATCAATCAAATCCAGGACTAGAATATTGGACTTTAGTGAAACATATTTTTAAGTGCTTGAGAAAGACTAAATATTATATGTTGACCTACGGAGATTCAGATTTAACTCTAGTCAGTTACACAGATTCTGATTTAACTCTAGTCAGTTACACAGATTCTGATTTTATGTCAGACATGGATTTCAAAAAGTCAACTTTGGGTTATATGTTCACTCTTGAGAGTTGAACTATCAGTTGAAGAAGTAACAAACAATAGTGTATTGCTGACTGAACCACTGAAGTAGAGTACATAACAGCTAAAGAGGCAGTTTGACTTTAAAAAATTCTT
>BRYF01000016.1:17483983-17496483 GCA_030159135.1 Actinidia polygama | reverse complement strand
ACTTAAGAAAAAATGAGTTACTGTCACAATTACAGTAGTTGCTAAAACTTCGTCCGTCGAATGTCCAACTTTGGTCGAGTAGTTGCTGAAACTTCGTCCATCGAATGGCCAACTTTGGTCTACCGAAGTTGGCGATCGAAGTTACTACATGTGCGGTACTTCAAAAGGTTACGCTGGTTTGTAAAAGATAAACATTAATTAGAGTCTTTAAAATCCTTAAAACTCTATTTTTCTATCGTATTCCTCTTTTCACTCAAAAAGAAACCCTACCCCATCAATTTCCTTCTTCCCAAAATCTTAGGGCTTTTCAATTCCTATTTCAAATCGTTCAATGTCCTGAAAGTTTGATCGCCAAAACACAAGGATCGGACGACCGAACCTACAACTTCGATCGACCAAAGTTACAGAAATAACAGAGAAAAGGAAAAGACAGAGTTCTTTAACTTTTCAAATTCTTCAAACTAAGAGCTCTAAAATCTTTAGGTACTCTTCTTAGAAGTCTAAGAGCCCTAAATATCTAGATTCTTCCTATATGAAGCCCTATAAATCTTTCAGCATCCCAAAATCTCAAAACCCTAGAATCCAAATTTTTTTTTGATTTCTTCTTTTCAGTCATGATGCTAACCAAGCATGCTTCCAACAATCCTAGGGGTAATGACCCTAACCCCGCTGAACTAGAGATGATTTTCAAGCCACAGTTTTTCAGATCTATAGACATTCAAAAGACGTGGCTCCCGGAGTTCAAGGAAAGGCCAATAATCACGGGACGCGAGATAGAGAGAAATTTTCCTCTCAAATACTATCAGAAGATGCTAGCTCCAATGGACGCGCTTGGATGGAATGGACTTCGACCCCTACCAAACAACGTGTATACAAATTTGGTAAGATTTTTCCACTGTAACTTAGAGGTAGGAAACCTGGACAATGTTGAGTAATCCATAGATTCAAGGGTCAGAGGCAAGAATATAGTTCTAAATCCCACAATCTTATCTGAGATCACCGGGATTGCAAACGAGGTACATTCATTTTTATTAGTAAGACCTCTCATCTTGATCAATTTGTGACAAAGAAAAGGACGTATGAAGTAATTGGCGTGAATGGAAAAATAGGAGTCACCCAAACTAAGCATTTGAAGAAAGAATTTAGGATGTTTCACAAGTACATTGCCTATAACAAATTCCCAAGGCGGGACATTACAATTAAGTGAGACATATGGACACCTTCATAATTTATAAAGTTGCGGTTGATGAACCTTTGAATCTCAACTACATAATACTCAAGGAGATGGCAGATGTGAGAAACCATAGTAGTCGAGCCATACCATTTTGTGCTCTTCTAACTAAGGTTTTCAATCATTTTTGAGTAAGCCTAAGGGATCAACGAAATCAACATATAAGCAAAAGGTTTTCAATAACAACAATTAAGAGTGGTATAAGTTTTAGCTCTACCGAGGATGAACATGAGGAAGGGGTAGAGGCAAGTAGCCGGGAAAATATGGAAGTTTAAGAAAATCTTGCGGTTCCTCCACCTCAAACCGAGGATGTCGATCCAACTCAAAATCCCCAAATACAATGGCATGAGGAGGAAACCGTGCATGAAGAAGAGCTTCTATGGGAGAGGAATATCCAATGCATGGAGCTTAGCCATCGCAAGAAGGAACTTCATCTCAAGGAGGACCACCAACTTGGTTCCTCAAGTACTTCGAAAAATTGAATGAGTCATTGGGGAAAATAAAGCAATACCAAGAGGAGATCATCGAAAACCAAGTAAGACAAGAGCAATACATTGATAGACTTGGGGATATCTACTATAAGCCAAGGCAACTAATTGATAGGCTCAGGGACTTTTATGAGGAGCAAGGCAAACAAATTGATAGGCTTGGGAATCTATATGAGACAATGCATGAGCAACACTCGACTCAATTGACCTAGATTGACACTCAATTGGAAGGTATATGGGCTAATCTTATTCCTACATCATACATATCGGGAGATGTTCCTCCCCGTCCTCCTTATCGCGCGCCTCCTTATTGATGATGCACCAAAGGAGGAGAAGATCTAGTTTTTGTTTACTCTAATCTTTTGTTAGCTCTAGTCCTTCGTTACTTTTATCTCAGCTTTTGGAACTTTTAGTTTTAGCTTACTTAGAGCATGTCTAGTTATTTGATCTTTTGTTGGAACCATGCTAATATTTATGAAAGTTTCCTTTATGCTACATTGATGTGAATATTTTTGATGTTACTACAAATGTTAATGTTGCTACAAATATTGAATTATATGAATGCCATGATATTGAACATAACTTATCATTCATAAGCATTAAGCAAGGGGGAGCCTTAAACTAAGGGAGAGCTTTCAAAATTTTAAACAAAAACAACAATTTTCAAATACAAATTGTGTCATCATAAAAAATGGGGAGATTGTTGAAATAAAGGTTTTTAATCTTGATAATTACAATTGTTTAAAATAAAGTCAAGACTAAACTTTTATAGAAAATCCTTAAAAAACAACAGTGGTTTTAAAGATGGTTTTGCACATGTTTAAAATAAGGTTTGAAACTTTCTACGAGTCATATTCGATGTTAATATGCATACAAAAATGTTAAAAGAAAGAATTCAACATTAAACAAAATTTGGGTAGTCAAAGGCATAAAACTGTTAACTGAAATAAGAAAAATAGCCACTATCAAAACTTCGGTCGACCAAACTTGACGGCCGAACTTAGAAAGCCACAGCCGAAGTATGAAATAAACAGAGTAGGCTTACTGGAATTTTAGTTCTGAGATGACCAAAATTAAACTTCGGTCGACTAAAAAATGAACAAGCACGACCAAAGTTATCAACCCAAGTCCCAGAGCACAGTCGAATAACGGAAACACTACATTATTAAACAGGTATGCTATCTGGAAAAATAGTTCATTGACAACTGAACATAAACTCCAGTCGATTGAAGTTCAAAGATGCACAACCGATGTTAAAGAAGCACATACGAAGTCAAAAACCAAAACAGAGCAACTAAGTTACTTTCTAGAAAAACGGTGAAGTCACGACCGAAACTAAAGTTCGATCGACTGAAAGTCAAATGGGACACGACCGAACTTTAGCATATGCAAAACAGATTAACAGACTAAGCCACTAGAAATTCAGACTATTGACGGTCGAAGTTGAATTTCGGTCGATCGAAGTTTAGGAACAAAATTTGAGTCTTCAATCTGGCACGTTCAAATCACAGATCCAATGGCTAGGATCAAATTAGAATAGCTAGTTCAGTGCATTTAACGGTGCAACATATCTACTCGTCTTTGGACTTATAAAATCAACCATTGGGGTTGTTGTGAAAAAAATTTAAAGTACCTAAAACTTGTATTCTTGCTAGCATTTAATACTTCAATTCTTGAGTATTTATTGTGAGTTTTTAATTGAGATAAAAAACAAATAGAGAGTTACATCACTCTAGAGCAAGAGAGTTTCATTGTATTCATTGTTTGTATCTGGAGTTGGTGAGCTTCAAGCTACTTCACTTATTGTAAATATTAAAAAATCACGGTTAAGTGATTGTGAGATTCCAAGAGTAGAAGACTCTTGAAGACTAAAAGAATTCTAGTTTGTAAAGGTTTGGAAAGCACCCGTAGCTTGTTGAAGATAGTGATATCCCAAGGATGTCTTGGAGAAGTGGACTTAGACACGGATTTGCCGAACCACTATAAATAGTTTGCATTATCTTTTCTATTTTCTTTATTGCTTATATACATATTTGAGTAGAAGTGTATATTAGGTTAATTGATTAATTTTTAATTGGTCATTAAGAGTAGCAAACCTATTTTACCACCACCACCCCTCATAGTTTGCTTTTTAGCTAACACATTTGCCTTTGGCTATTTCAAACCTCTTTTCCATCCCACTTATGATCATCCTGTTGGATGCCTAAGCTTGCCCATTGCACTATGGGTAACTCGCTATTGAATTGTAAAACTCAATATTAAGCTCGTCCAACAACTTCTTGACTTTTTGACCCACAAATTGTGTTTCATTTTTTGATACGAAGGCTTTGGGGATGCCAAACCAAGATAGATTATTATCACGTATGAACTTAGAAATGTCAACATCTCTGATCCGGACCATTGGTTCATCTTGAAACCATTTGGGGAAGTAATCCATGGAAGCTAGCAAGAACTTATTTTTTAGAACTCAGGGAAGTACCCCTCCTATGTCAATTTCCCACTGAGAGAAGGTCCATGGGCTGATGAGCAGGCTCAAATCCCTAGATAGTCAGTGAATAAGGGGAGAAACAGTTGCCACTTCACATACTTACAATTGGGTGTCCTTTTGTATACACGACAACCAATATCATTGCATTAGAGCTCAGTGCGCCAACGATATACCCTTAGAGTGTGGTCCACAAACTCTCTTGTGGATTTCAAACAAAATATTTTCCACTAAGCTTGGGTAAACACATAATAGATATGGCCTCAAGTCAGAGTTCTTATACAAGTTTTCCGTTGAGGAAATCTAAAAATTTGTCACCTTCGTTCGGAGGTTGGGCGCTTCTCTTTTATCCTTTGATAGCTTGTCATGGCGTAGAAACTCTACAATTAGATCTATCTAGCTCGATCCTAACTCTATGTTGCAAAAATTGGACTCTTGATGAGTTTCGTAGCCGAGGATCAAGACCAAATCCACTACGATGATTCATCTGTTTTCTCCATCAAAAACTAATGCCAAGCCTACCAGTGTGTGGGAATTTAGATATCTCCCCACTTGTTCAATTGTCACAGCTCAGAATCCCTTGAGGAGAGGTTTCACCACTACTAAGTATTTTTCCATTTTGGTTTCATAGGCTTCAAACTTTTTAGTGAAATGATTGACCATCAGTTTTGAGTCGCTGAAGATATGTAGCTCACATACTTGTAAGTTCTTAGATGATCTCAATCCTTCTATGAATGCTTCGTATTGTACTTCATTGTTTGTCGCAGAAAAATTCATCCTAAGGCATTGCTCAAAAATTTCCCATTCGGGGCTTTTCAGCATTACGCCTACTTTTGTACCTAGGCTATTTTTGGCCCCATCCACGTACATTTTCTAGGCCTTGGATTAAATAATTTGATATGGTTCCTCAAGAACATCGGGAACCTCAAGGCTGCTCTCATCCGTAAATTTTATTTTGTTTGCTAATGCTCCTGCCGAACTCTCCTTCCTATACAAATATGTGATAACTCGGTTCTGGACTCAAAATTAGAGGTGAGAACCCGACAACAAAATCATCCAAGACCTAGGCCTTGTTTGTTGCCCTAAAAAAAACTTGATGTCAAACTGTTCGAGCTCAACAACCCATTTGGATAGTCTCCCGAACAAGTCTGTCTTCATGAGCATGTTTTTCAATGAGAACTGTGTATAATGTAATTGGATAAGCTTGAAAATAATGCATGAGCTTTCTTGAAATAATGACCAGAGCAAGAACAAGCATCTCCAATGACATGTACATCATTTGGAAATCCAAAAATATCTTGCTAACGTTCCTATACAGATATGTCATAACTCGGTTCTGGACTCAAAATTAGAGGTGAGAACCCGACAACAAAATCATCCAAGACCTAGCCCTTGTTTGTTGCCCTAAACAAAACTTGATGTCAAACTACTTGAGCTCAATAACCCATTTGGATAGTCTCCCGAACAAGTCTGTCTTCATGAGCATGTTTTTCAATAGGAACTCAGTGTATAATGTAATTGGATAAGCTTGAAAATAGTGCATGAGCTTTCTTGAAGTAATGACCAGAGCAAGAACAAGCTTTTCCAACGACATGTACGTCATTTGGAAATCCAAAAATATCTTGCTAACAAAGTAAATCGGGCATTACTCTCCATCTACGTCCCTTAGTAGCACCGAGCTAGCGGCGTGCTAAGAGATGACAAGGTAGATGTAGAGTAGCTCTCCCTCATTTGGGATTAAGAGAAGTAGTGGTTTGGTCAAATACTCCTTGAATTGTTGGAGCACGAGCTCGCACTCATCTTCCCAAAAATCCTTAGAGTTTTGCATAGGAGTTAAAAAAATGGGCGACACTTATCAAAAGACTTACTGATGAAACTAATAAGCGTTGCCTCCATTCTAGTTAGCTTCTGAACCTCCTTCGTAGTTCTCGAATTCTCAAGGCCCTTGATGGCCATAATTTGTTCTGAGTTTTCCTCAATTCCCTACTGATTGACTAAGTGCCCCAGGAATTTGCCAGAGCTAACTTTGAATGTGCACTTAGCCGCGTTTAGTCTCACCTTATGCTTATTTAAGATCTCAAACACCACAGGGAGGTCCCTCATATGGTCCTATTTTTCTTTGCTATTGACCACAATGTCGTCGATGTAGGAATTCATGGTACTCCTGATGAAAGGGTATGAAACAAGTGAATGGGTGGAACTAGAGTCAATAAGGACGTGTGTAGATTGACCACAGATAGGGAGTATACCTGACACAACTGATGTAGTAGCTGGGGTATTTCCTGGTGTAAGTGCAAATGCTCAACCCTGTCGTGGTTGATTGTTCCTCCTTCCAGCTGGAGACTGTTGGACTAAGGTTGATGCCGATGTTCCAACTCCTTGAATTCTACACTCCTCATTGGAAATCTTTAATCTGGTACCCCTCTTGGCCACACCCGTAACAACCTTTAGTTCCCATGCGAGACTCGCCCCGATGCTTCCTCTGACAAGTCTGGCATGTCGGCAATTCAATGGATCCACTGCTCCCTTGACTCATAGTATTCCTTTGCTGGGCTGATGAATTTCTGCTTGAAGACCCTGAACTTTGCCGCTTCGAGCTTGGTGCTCTACTTGTACTTCCCTCCTAACCTCTTCTTTCTACTTTTTTGGAATTGAGACATTTTATTAAAAGATCCCTCAGCGATTAATGGTCGGTGAAGAACCTCTTGATGGGTTGGTAGTCGCAAAATGTCCACCTTGTTCTTGATGTTCCATTGTAATCCAGCTTCAAACCTTCTCGCCTTGCGAGACTCTGTAGACGCTATATGGGGTGAATAATTTGACAATTTCATGAACTTAATATTGTATTCCACCATCGTCATTTTTCCTTGCATCAAATAAAGAAATTCTTGAACTTTTTGGATCTCGAACCACCTCTGGAAAGTACTCCTCATTGGACACTTCTAAAAACCTAGCCATTGCCATACTTGTTCTAATGGCTTCTTCAGTTGCCACCAAATCAATGCAACTCCTTGAATAGTGAACTTGGCAAAAATTACCTTTTGTTCATCAGTGCACAGTAAGACTTCGAATACCCTTTCGATTCCCAAAATCCAAGACTATGCGGCCATAGAATCGGGGGTTCCATAAAAAGTCAAGGGTTTTAACTGTTGTAATTGCTTAATTGTGGTACGTTGCACTACTTCGGCTCTCGGCACTAGCATTGTTGGTTGCTCTGGCGCATTATCATGGTTATTGTTGTGAATCTCATGGACTAATTGAACGAGTCCCTTAACGATTCTCTCTATACGGTCAATCTAGCCTTCGCGCTGCGCGACCCCTCTATGGCCTCCTCTTCTAGGCAGCATAGCTCTTCTACAAACATGCCAAATGTTTAATCACATTTATATCTCTACATTATCACATATAATGTATAACACATATTGAAGTCAATCCTAGTATGCTATCTAGACGTGACTCAATCTTATGGTGTCAACCCTATAGCTCTAGGTACGGTATAAACCTAACGCTTTTCATACAGTATCAACCTGATGCTCTAATACCACTCTATCATGCCCCACAACCCGGTCTATGCAGATCGTGGGCACGTGATGGCCAAGGCTAACCCGCCAGGGCTAAGTTACTCTCTTCCTATGCATACTCATTTAAAATGATATAAATTTTTCTTCTCGCGAAAACGTCATAACAAAATTTAGTAAAGTGTAACGTCCAAACAGTACACAGAGTTGTGCCTAAGTGTTTAAACTTTACATACCTTTCTAGTCTAAACTTTAATTATACATAACTTCAAAATATAAAATAGAGTCTAATCCATGCAATACATACTAAAGCCCTTGGGCCGCAACCTACTATCGTGCCTGTCAACCTCATTATATGGTTCTTCACTTTGGCTTCTTAAAAAGGTTTTTGAAAATGTAAGCTAAAAACTTAGTGAATAACAGCAGATACATGAACGTAAAATACCGTAGATCATTTCATATCATACTTATATCATTTAGCGTAAACATGTGAGCATATCATAACTTTCTCTAAAACTTGCATTTTCGTAAACTTGAAGCTCACATAATCATGGCAGATGCATAGCATAGCATAATATAAAAATGTAATAACTTGGCTGAACTGGATGACCATATAGGTCGGGTGGCTCTTTAAGCCGAAGATATCTCAATTGTAAATGGTACTTATTTCATGTCCCCCATCTACCTTAGGACCTTAGGCTAGATTGAAGTCCCACCACGGGGATCCCGAGTGTCACTATGCATATATTTTGAACGTACTTTGCTTTTCATGTAAATCTATATCCATGGCATTTATTCATAACATAATAACAAATCGTACATTTTAAAGACATGGCATTCATATTTAAACATAAATATTGATGCTTTGAAAGTATGGAAAACACTTGTACATACATAGTACACTTTGAAAACGTTTTGAAAGTATATAATTTTTGCTCATAGTATCGTGTTACTCACTTGGGTTTCCTTGGCTAGGTGCTAGATCACGTGTTCCTACATACAAGGCGTAGGATACATCAATATTGGTTTAATATTCTAAGCGTGAACTAATCAAACTAATAAAACCCCCAAATCAACGTACATATTGTATCAGGTTCAACCCTCTTGAACATGGCCGTGGGGTCGTTGTATAAGTCAGTTAAGGAAGGTAACATACTTTGGACAATATTAGATTGTTCTAAGAAAAAAGGGTAAATCTGTCTGAAAATCGGCTTAGTGTTCGAACGTTAAAACTGACATTCGAACGTTAGTCTTATGTGTAGTGATCGTTCCAATGCTGTTCTTGTGCTTTCGAATACTACCTCCGTATAACAGTAGAAATGATAGAAAAATTCATCAAAGTTTACTAAATCATCAATCCAAGCCCCTCCAAATTTTTAAGGTTCATCTATACACTACAAAGGCAAACATAACTCAAAATTAAACCAAACTAGCCATTAAATCATAAAGGATCTATGATTGAAATCATCAACCCAAAATCCTAACTTTTAAAGCTCAGGGGTTTTCAAACCCCACTTCAATTCTAACAAATCGAACCCTTAATGCATGTTATTTACCAAATTTTGAAACTCAATGGAGTCTCCAAAGCTAATATATACCATATATATATATATATATATATATATATATATATATATATATACATAATTTAATATTTTGACTTACCAAACTCCAAGCTCAAAAATGGCTTCTCCTTGACTATAGATAAAGAGTATACTTGACACAACTGATGTAGTAACTGGGGTATTTCCTGGTGTAAGTGCAAATGCTCAACCCTGTCGTGATTGATTGTTCCTCCTTCCAGCTGGAGACTGTTGGACTGAGGTTGATACTGATGTTCCAGATCCTTGAATTCTACTCCTCATTGGACAATCTTTAATCTGGTTCCCTTCAAGGCCACACCCGTAGTAACCTTTAGTTCCCATGCGACACTCATCCCGATGCTTCCTTTGACAAGTCGGGCATGTCAGCAATTCAATGGATCCACTGCTCCCTTGACTCATAGTATTCCTTTGCTGAGCTGATGAATTTCTGCTTGAAGACCCTGAACTCTGCCGCTTCGAGCTTGGTGTTCTACTTGTACTTCCTCCTGACCTCTTCTTTCTATTTTTCCAAAATTGAGACATTTTATTAAAAGATCCCTCAGCGATTAATGCTTAGTGAAGAACCTCCTGATGGGTTGGTAGTCGCAAAATGCCCACCTTGTTCTTGATGTTCCATCGTAATCCAACTTCAAACCTTCTTGCCTTGCGAGACTCCGTCGACACTATATGGGATGCATAACGTGACAATTCCATGAACTTAACATTGTATTCCACCACCATCATTTTTCGTTGCGTCAAATTAAGAAATTCTTGAACTTTTTGATCTCGAACCACTTCTAGAAAGTACTCTTCATTGAACACTTCTAAAAACCTCGGCCATAACCATACTTGTTCTAATGGCTTCTTCAGTTGCCACCAAATCAATGCAGCTCCTTCAAAAGTGAACGTGGCAAAAACTACCTTCTGTTCATCGATGCACGGTAAGACTTCTAATACCCTTTCGATTCCCAAAAGCTAAGACTCTACAACCATAGGATCGGGAGTTCCATAAAAAGTCAGGGGCTTTAACTATTGTAACTGCTTAATTGTGGTACGGTGCACTACTTCGGCTCTCGGTACTGGCATTACTTGTTGCTCTGGCGCATTGTCATGGTTATTATTTTGAACCTCATGGACTACTTGAATGAGTCCCTCAAGGATTCTCTCTATACGGTCAATTTGGCCTTCGGGCTCCTCGGCCCCTCTAAGGCCTCCTTTTCTAGGTGGCATAGCTCTTCTACAAACATGGCAAACGTTTAATCACGTTTATTATAATAGTCTCTACATTATCACATATAATGTATAACACATATTCAAGTCAATCTTAGTATGCTATCTAGACGTGACTCAATCTTATGGCGTCAACCCTATAGCTTTGGGTACGGTATAAACCTAACACTTTGTATACAGTGTCGACCTGACGCTCTGATACTGATACTACTCTGTCATGCCCCACAACCCGGTCTATGCGGATCTTGGACACGTGATGGCCAATGGCTAACCCTCCAAGGTCAACTTACTCTTAACCTGTGCATACTCATTTAAAATGATATAAATTTTTCTTCTCGCGAAAACCTTATAACAAAATTTAGTAAAGTGTAACGTCCAAATAGTATACAGAGCTGTGCCTAAGTATTTAAAATTTACATACCTTCCCAGGTTAAATTTTAATTATACATAACTTCAAAACATAAAATACGGTCTAATCCATGCAATACATACTAAGGCCCTTAGGCCGTAACCTACTATCCTGCCTGTCAACCTCCTTCTATAAATCTTCACTTTGGCTTCTTGAAAAGATTTTCGAAAACGTAAGCTAAAAACTTAGTAAATAACAGCAGATGTATGAACGTAAAATATCACGGATCATTTCATATCATACTTATATCATTAAGCGTAAACATGAGAGCATATCATAACTTTCTATGAAACTTGCATTTTCGTAAACTTGAAGCACACATAATCATGGCATATGCATATCATTGCATAATATAAAAATGTAACAACTCGGCTGAACTGGATGACCATATAGGTTAGGTGGCTCTTTAGGCTGGAGATATCTCAATCGTAGATGATACTTATTTCATGTCCCCTATCTACCTTAGGACCTTAGGCTAGATTGAAGTCCCACCACAGGGGACCCCGAGTGTCACTATGCATATATTTTGAACATACTTTGTTTTTCATGTAAATCTACATCCATGGCTTTCATTCATAACATAATAACAAATCTTACATTTTAAAGACATGACATTCATATTTAAACATAAATATTGATGCTTTGAAAGCATGAAAAACACTTATACATACATAGTACACTTTGAAAATATTTTGAAAGTACATAATTTTTGTTCATAGCATTGTGTTACTCACTTGGGTTTCCTTGGCTAGGTGCTAGATCGCGTGTCCCTACATACAAGGCATAGTATACATCAATATTGGTTCAATATTCTAAGCGTGAACTAATCAAACTAATAAAACTCCCAAATCAACGTACATATTTCTATTAGGTCCAACCCTCTTGATCATGGCCTGAGGTCGTTGTATAAGTTGGTTAAGGAACGTAACATACTTTGGACAATATTAGATTGTTCTAAGGAAAAAAGGCTAAATCTGTCTGAAAAAGGGCTTAGCATTCGAACGTTGAAACTGGCGTTCGAACGTTAGTCTTATGTATAGTGATCGTTCCAACGCTATTCTTGGGCCTTCAAACGCTACCTACATGTAACAGTAGAAATGGTAGGAAAATTCATCAAAGTTTACTCAATCATCAATCCAAGCCCCTCCAAATTTTTAAGGTTCATCTATACAATAAAAAGGCCAACATAACTCAAAATTAAATCGAACTAACCATTAAATCGTAAAGGATCTAAGATTGAAATCAACCCCAAATCCTAACTTTTAAAGTTTGGGGGTTTTCAAACCTCACTTTAAATCTACCAAATCGAACTCTTAATGTATGTTATTTACCCATTTTTTAGACTCAATGGAGTCTCCAAAGCTAACATATACCATATATATATATATATAATTTAAGATTTTGACTTACCAAACTCCAAGCTCAAAAATGGCTTCTCCTTGTCTAGGTGGAGCTCCCAAGCTCTCACACTCTCTCTCCTTCCTCTCTTTCCTTTTTCTTCCTTTGTTTCTTCTTTCCCTCTTCTCTCTCTCTCTCTCTCTCTCTCTCTCTCTCTC
>BRYF01000016.1:17458983-17466483 GCA_030159135.1 Actinidia polygama | reverse complement strand
TCGCCGCTCGGAGCTAATTTTGCTGCCATTGAACGTCCCCATAGCCCAAGTGCTTACTGAGATTAAACACGAAGAATTCGTAAGATGAACAGAAAAATTCAAAACGGATCCCAAAAAGAGAGACCAAAACAAGTACCGAGATCACAGGAATAGAACGGAAGATTGTTTCCAATTGAAGGAGCAAATTGCCGATCTCATCAAACGGGGACTTTTAAGGAAGTATGTTGTTCGTTAGCTGCCTACCTCGCCAAGTACCATATACGGCGATAATCGCCCTACCACGGGAGAAATACAGGTGATTCATGGCGGGTTCGGATCTGGCGGATGCTCAAACTCATCCAGAAAAAGGCATGCTAGAAGTGCTGAGGAACGAGTTGAGGAAGAAATATATAATTTGTCATCGCCGTCTATGACCACGAGTTCTCCCATTACCTTCAAGAATGACGACTTGAAAGCTCTGCACCTCCCTCACGATGATGCCTTGGTCGTCTCGGCGGTTATAGCCAACTTCAATGTGTAGAGGATCCTGATAGATAATGGGAGTTCTGCAGACATCCTATTTATCTCAGCCTTCAACAAGATGAAGATCGGCTTGGATAAACTCCAAACACCCTTAGTCGGATTCGGTGGAAATATGACTCACCCGCTGGGATGGATAAAACTGCCGATCACCTTGGATGCAGAGCCCCATCAGTCTACGATATGGCAAGATTTCATTGTAGTAGATTGCCCGTCCCCATATAACGCCATACTTGGTCGAGTGTGTGTAGATTTCACCGATCCCTCCAACCTCTCCCAATAGCAATTACATGACAACATTACCGAGATGGAGGCCTTGAGGGACGAGGTCGAACAGATAAACCTGGAAGATCCTAAAGAAACAAAGAACACTGAACCCCTTGAAGAAGTCAGCCCTATCCACATACATCCCGACCACCCGAATCGACATGTCATGATTGGAACTGAGCTGACCGATGAACTGAGGACAGCCTTGGTGGATTTCCTGAGGAAAAATTATGATGTTTTCACTTGGTCCCAAGGCGACGTTCTCGGCATCGACCCTCAAGTCACCGTCCACAAGTTATTCACCAACCCTGATCATCCGCCAGTTCGTCAGAAGAAGCGGACGTTTGCTTTAGAACGCATGAAAGTTATCAAAGAAGAAATAATAAAGCTCATGAAAGCCAATGTTATCAAAGAAACACACTATCCTGATTGGTTCGCCAACGTCGTCGTCGCCCCTAAAAAGGGAGGGAAGTGGCGAGTGTGTGTAGATTTCACCGATCTCAACAAGGCCTGCCCGAAAGACAATTTTCCCCTACCAAAAATTGAACTGATAGTAGATGCCACTTCCAAGCATGAACTCCTGAGCTTCATGGACGCCTTCTCCGGATATCATCAGATCAAGATGCACCCGCCGGATGTGGAGAAAACTTCTTTTATTACAGAAAGGGGTTTGTTTTGCTACAAAGTGATACCATTCGGCCTGAAGAACGCGGGGGCGACCTACCAGAGATTAGTGAATAAAATGTTCAAAGAACAGATAGGGAAGACCATGGAAGTTTATATAGACGACATGCTCGTCAAAAGCCTGACCGCCACCGACCACATCGCCCACTTGGAGGAAACATTCAACGTTCTGCGAAAATACCGTATGATGCTAAAGCCGTCTAAGTGCATCTTCGGAGTCTCCTCAGGCAAGTTCCTAGTTTTCCTGATAACCAAGTGCGGAATTGAAGCGAACCCGGATCAAATTCAAGCCTTGCTCAATATGAGCTCGCCTAGAAATATCCATGAGGTACAACAACTAACCGGGCGAGTTGCCGCCCTTAATAGATTTATCTCCAAGTCAGCCGATAAGTGCCTCCCATTCTTCAAGATCCTAAGGAAGAATCAGGGTTTCCAATGGATGGACGAATCCGAAATGGCTTTCCAGCAACTCAAGGAATACCTTAGTTCCCCGCCCTTACTTACGGTCCCTGCAGCGGGCGAGGAACTCCTGATTTATATCTCCGTCTCGCCAATGGCAGTTAGCGCAGTCCTAATCCGAAAAGAAGACAAAGTCCAAAGACCTATATACTATGTCAGCAAAGTTCCGATGGGAGCAGAAACCAGATATCTAAAAATCGAGAAACTCGCCTTCGCTCTCCTAGTCGCCGCTAGAAAATTTTGCCACTATTTCTAAGCACACCCTATCGCCGTGCTAACGGACCAACCCCTGAAACAGATTCTCTTACGGCCCGATGCCTCGGGAAGACTCCTCAAATGGTCCATTGAGCTAAGTGAATTCCACATCTATTACAGACCCAGAACGACGATCAAAGCCCAGACCTTGGCTGATTTTATAGCAGAATTTACCTACGAAGAGATTCCGAAAATAAGAATGACTTCTCCCGAAATGGAATTTCCGAAAAATTAGAAAACTGAGAATCTCGCCACTTGGAAATTGTTCATAGACGGATCATCAAATCAACACAGGTGTGGTGAGGGCCTCGTTCTCCAAACTCCATCCGGCGACCAAATGGAATATTCTATTCGCCTCAGATTCAAATCCACCAACAACGAAGCCGAATATGAAGCTCTCCTCACCGGATTAAGGCTCGCGACAGATTTAGGAGTAAATTCCTTGGATGTCTTCAGTGACTCACAACTCGTGGTAAGCCAAGTTCAAGGAAACTACGTCGCCAAAGACACACGGATGATGGCATACTTGGACAGGGTAAAGAGCATGACGGAGAAGATGGCAACCTTCTAAATTTGCCAAATCCCACGGGAATAGAACAAGTAGGCGGACGCGTTGGCCAACCTTGCCTCCGCATTTGATTTCATATCAAATAGACGTATACCTCTGGAAATCTTACCTGGTCCTAGTATTGATACGGAGACAGTATGCCCTACGGAAGCAAGCCCGACATGGATGGATGAAATCATCGCCCATATCCACGATGGGGTCCTACCTCCAGACAAGCTCCCAGCCCGTCGAATCCAACACAGGTCTGCCAAATTTTGCATCCTTCACGGAATATTATACAAAAGATCATTCTCAGGCCCTCTTTTAAGGTGCTTGCGGCCTGAAGAAGCTGAATACATCCTGAAGGAGATCCATGAGGGCGTCTATGGAAATCATTCGGGGGCGAGATCGCTGGTGAAGAAAGCAGTTCGCCAAGGGTACTTCTGGCCTCAGATGCAACAGGACGCAGCAGCTTATACAAAGAAATGCGATAAAATGCTAGAGATTCGCTCCTATAAGTCGAATCCCTCACACTGAGATGGTGCCAATGACCAGGCCATGGCCCTTTTTCCAATGGGTGGTCGACATACTCGGGCCCCTACCACAAGCTCCCTTGCAAAAAAAAAATTTTATCGTCACCATAGACTACTTCACCAAATGGATAGAAGCTGAGCCCCTCGCCCGAATCATTGAGAGGAACACTACAAAATTTGTCTGGACAAGCATAGTTTGCCGATTAGGAATTCCAAAAACTATTATCTCGGACAATGCCAAGTAGTTCGAAAACGACAAGTTTAAGGCATTCTGCTCGGATCTCAGCATATCCCATCATTTCTCCTCTCCTGGTCATCCTCAGGAGCATGGACAAGTCGAAGTTACTAACAGGACAATTCTGAGAAATCTAAAAACAAGATTGGAAAAATCCAAAAGTGGGTGGGTGGAGGACCTTCCGAGCATACTATGGGCCTACCACACGACCAGCAGGATACCTACCGGCGAGACTCCATTCTCCCTAGTCTATGGAACAGAATCATTCATACTAGTGGAAATAGGGATGCCGACCTACACAATCTCCAATTTCAGCAAGAAAACCAACGACGCTGAGCTAAGGCTGAACCTGGACCTCCTAGACAAAAAAAGAGAACGAGCCGGAATACGCCAAGCAGCTTACAAACACCAGGTCGTCAAGTACTATAATCAGAGAGTCAAACACAGATCCTTCCTATCAGGCGACCTTGTTTTAAGGGAAGTCACCTTGGCCACAAAAGAGCCAAATGACGAGAAACTCGGCCCCACCTGGGAGGGTCCCTACAAAGTAGTCAGAGTAACAAGGCTAGGGACCTATTGGCTGGAAGACATGAACGGAAAAGCACTACCCCACTCATGGAATGCCGAGCACCTGAAGAAATATTACCAATAAGGCTTCCCGTCGCCAAGGCAAGCGCCTAATCACCTAGCTCTGCAGATGTAACCTCCGAATTTATATTTTTCACCGGGACCTTACCCGTGAGCAATAAAATTTATGCAATTTAGTCCACGATTATTCGTCGTCATATCGCCATAAATAGGATACGCCCATTCGTTCAAAAACGATAAGGCGCCCTGATCGCCATAAACAAGATGCGCCCATTCGTTTCGAAATGATAAGGTGCCCTGATCGCCATAAGTAGGATATGCCCATTCGTTCCAAAACGATAAGGCGCCCTGATCGCCATAAATAGGATACGCCCATTCGTTTCGAAATGATAAGGCGCCCTGATAGCCATACTCCAAAGTCGCCATAAGTAGGATACGCTCATTTGTTCCGAAACGATAAGGCGACCCGATCGCCAAAGTCGGGACACGCCCATTCGTTCCAAAACGATAAGGTCACCCAATCGCCATAGTCGCCCAATTTTGGAAAGAAGAATGACCTTCCAAATCATTGGACGATCTGAGTTGGGAACAACATCAAGAGCTTGAATAGTTTCTTGTGGGACATCACGTTGTCTCCTGCGTAATCTTGAAGGTGGTGCAAGTTAGCTTTGGCAGCAAGTTTAATTGCCATATCGAACTTACGTTCTCTCCTAGCTGAGTTATCCTCGATCAGTAACAAACTCCTTGGATGCGAAGGAGAATGGCCTTGCCATGTACAAACTATCCCTGCCATCATAAACTCGCCCAAATGAGATTCTCGATCCTTGTCAACAACATCGACGAGGAAAGGGTTAGCTCAGACAATGCATCGACGGCAGATCGATCCAAAACCGGGTCTCGCCAGCGCCCAATGCGTTTAACCATTTTTGATCGCCTGCATCGTGATTGTCCTTTCATGAAAAATGACAAGGTTTATTGATCGCCAGGTATGCTCAGTTATCAATAATTGACATCGCCTATTATGAGAATTCAATTCACCAATTATTATATCGCCAATTTGACCGTCACCTATAACGGACGTTACTGAGGGTGTTAGCCGAGCAAGTATTTAGCCGGGTATCAGGGTCTCCAAAATTATTTGATCCCCGGGAAATGACTTAGTATTTGTTTCAACTTGGAATTTATCTAGTAAATTAAATGCTCAAAGACGAGAGGTTCGCCGATATCGCCTTACACAGTGAATAAAATAATACACGGGTGAAATAAAAAATCCATTTATTGAAAACGGAGAAATTACAGTTAAAGATTACAAAGTTTTTTTTTTTTACAAATCCAGGGTGCCGCCCGTCACCCCGCCGTCCCCATCCGCAACATCGCCCTCCCCCGCCTCAGCCGCAGCCTCCTCCTCGGCAATCAGTTCCGAGTCCATTTCCATTGTATCCAGATCGATGCCGAGATTAGGATGATGGCGAGTCAATTGTCTCTTGCACAGCTCGAACCCATCGCCGAAGTACGTGGCGACTTAGTCCATGATTTCCCCTTTAAAGTTAGGAGAGGCCTTGAACTCCTCAATGGCGAGCTCTTTAGAACGAGCCAACTGGTCTGACAGTTCCGCCATAGCAGCCTCCAACCTCTCCCGAACCTCAAGGCTTTGTTTCAACTCCGCCTCGACCTTCGTCGCCTTCTCGCCCAAAACAGCCAAATGTTTTTCCACTTCGCGAGCTGAGTTCTCGGCCTTCACCAACTTGAGCTCGGCGTTGTCGGCACGTCTGAGCTGGATGGCGAAATCGTTCTGAAGATCCTAACAGCGGAGGGCAAGAGCCGACACATACAGCACTTCCTGCTACAAATAAGTGTCAATAAAACAACGGACGCATATAAAGCAAACAACGTGAAACTGTGAAAACAGCGAAAGAGAAGTAACCTTGCCAAGGGCGTGAAAAATCTTGGTGACCAGATCATCCGTGGAGAGACGCTCAACCTCTTTTTTGTCAGCCGACGAGATCACTCGACTTAAAACCTTCTCTGCCACGGCAAAACTGGCCAAAATGGAGGCACCGGGTCCCAAGGCGGCGATCGGCGAGGTGGACGAACCCTCCTCGGGAACAGGAGACCTTGCAAGAGGCGGTCAGGCCGTGCCGCTCGCCGCCCTGGTAGATTTCTTCTTCTTCTTGGGTGGCGACGCGACACCCTTGCCTTTGGAACCATCTTCTTTGCTGGTGTCCGGGGCGTCGTCCCGGGATCTCTTCTCGCCAATAACGACGCCCTTCCTCCCCGATCTTGCCTTGAAGAATAGCCATCCGGAATCTAATCCTGGACTCTTCATCAAGCTATAAAGGCACCTGAACTCCTCGCAGGACAAGTGCCGCTTGTGGATCCTCCGTACAACCAGCGCGCAGATCACACATCGCCACGCATTGGGGGACAGTTGGGTGGGACAGATGTTGTAGAAATTTAGAATCCTATGTATTGTAGGATGATAGGGAGCCTCAGACCAACCGCAAAGGCAGCTTAGTAGAAAGCCACCTCGCCGGGACGAGTAGATAGGACGGTCTGGCCCTTGACGGGAACCCTCGTCAGGACCTCGGCCGGGATATAATATGTCTCCCTCAGGCGATCTAGGTCGCCCTGGGTCAATACACTTTCTAAACTGAGAGGGGATTGGATATCCATCTCAGGAGTTTCCTCGGGGGGAAGGTCTTGGAGGGGAGACTCAGCGGGACTATCGCATCTAGGAGGCGAAAGCTGGTAGGTCTCGTTAGACATGGGTATCTCGCCCAAGTGCTCGGATATCCAAGAAGGTAAGGACTCTCCTAAGCTGTTCTCTAGGTCAGTCCTACTGGACATGCAACGTGGGTTAGGTAAGGATGAATGTACTTACTGAGCAGAGGCGAGGACGGTTGAAACACGAAGCTAGAAAACGGTTGGTTAGGGTGAGACGCACGTCGGAGCTAGAGCAGCGCTTTGGCAGGATTATCAAAAGGGTGAACGACTTTGGGGACCCCCCTTCCCTATTTATAAAAGCATCAAGGGCCCAGATCTGCACATCTCAATGACCCAGATCTCCCGACGATTGGCTTTTCAAGGTGAAAAGCGCCGTTCCCGCCAAAATGGCCTTTTCGTCATTAATGCGTTAGTCCACGTGGCACCCTTAATGCGCCGATCAAAAAAAAATTATTTAATTATTTTTCTGCCACCACGCGGCATGTTCGGAGACATCATTAATATTACGCCTCCACCTCGCCAAGATACGGCTACCCACACTGATACTCGAAGACGCCAAGTGTCCCATCTCGGCGTCATCGAGTAGGGGGGCTACTGATGTGGGTAAAGATAGCGCGACTATTATTCGCAAAGGATATTGTCATCCGTAGATCTCGCCATTGATATCACCAGAAATGTGCTCCCATCTC
>BRYF01000016.1:17441483-17453983 GCA_030159135.1 Actinidia polygama | reverse complement strand
ACCCCCTACGCCCAACCTTGACCACCAACCACAACTTCTGGGACCTTCCCCACATCTAGAGGTGTCAAGCGGGCCTTGCCGGTATGGCATGGCACGGCACGACACGGGTACGGTTTGAACACGGTATAAGTTGGGCAGGGCAGGGCACGACACAGCACGGTTTGAGCTGGCACGGGGCACAGAAATGGTGTGGCACAGCAGTTGGCACGGCATGACACGATCAAAGCCGGGCACAGCACATGCATGACACAGACTTAGGCTTGCACGACACGAGCAAGATACGGAAGTGACATGAGCACGGCACGTTAATTGGCTTAGCACGACACGAAAGTGCCAAGAAATGATTAATTATTAAATAAATTAAAATAAAATTTAATTAAATAAATTGACTTGCCATAATAAAGAGAAAAAAAAGAGAGAAATTTTAAAATGAATTTTTCAATAAGATTTTTTTTTATTTATAAACACAGCATTATACCTCTCTGGACCCTGAGCTTTATCCCCTTTTTACAAAAAAATTAGCTTTCCCAATTCTTTGATAAAAAAAAAATGCAGCTAAAAAACATGTTTGCCATTTTTTTGAAAATATTAAGAATATTAATAGTTACGGGCTAAATTATTGGGTACGAATGGAGGAGTATGGTGAGTTCGAAAATTTTATTTGTTGTTAAAGATTGTGAACTCTCAACTATTAGAGGGTTGAATGTAATTTCTATAACCAATGCTTTTAGCAAAAGTTTTGCCTGTTCAGAATTATTTTCATGTTGAATATTTCCATTTTCAAACCTTTGATTGAGGAATTTGAAGCATCCACCTTCATGCCTTTTGTAAGACTGTATAGAAGTTAAGTCGTGGATCAACTGGAGCTGCGTCGAGTTGCTGTTTGTCCAAGGGGTTAATGCAGCTGATATTGTGATATTATTCAGTAATTTTAATATTTTATCAGGTTGAGAGCAGCAGAGGATCCATTTCCAGTCAACAAGTATGATATTTTTCTGTATGTACGCTCATATAAGTTGAACCCCCTTTTAGTTGCTTTTAATCATTCTGACTGTTGGTTGCTCGCCCAAGTTTTATACTACAATAGTTTGACGCCGTTTGTGAGAACGACAATTCTCAACTTTCTATGCACCTGCGCAGCCGTTTATTACCCAGACCAAGTGTCAGCAGTCATTTGGACTACAGAGCTCATCCAATGGCCAATACCAGTCAAGCTCCGGATCTAGAAGGTCTTCACCGTGAGATACATGATATGGTCGAGCAGATGAGAATATGAACGAGAATAATGCTCGCCTGATACAGCATCTCGCTGCAGTTAATCCACCACCTCCAGCTGCGCCCCCTATTCCTGATATTCAACGGTCTCGCCGAGCGGGCAACGACAATTCCTAGAACAACCATAGTACTAGCCAAGTACGAAACAAGCGACATCGCTTGCCAAGTCCTCGTCCCCGACGTGAAATAAGTTCCTCCTCGACAGAATCTCGGTCATCTAGCGAAATCCCCGAAGTCAAGGGCGAGGAGGGGTGGCGAATAAGAAGGTCGCCTCACCGAGATAACTAGGCGCCGAAACAATTCCACCTCCCAAAAGATCAGAGATCTGGATGCCCGTCTTGACGCCATCAATATTGGGGCAGGCGCTCCAGTAATCGTGGATGCTTTGATCAAGCAGACCAAGTCGTCGTTCACAAAGAGGGTGATGAGAGTCAGGGTTTCTTATAAGTTTAAGCTACCTACTCAGCTCGGGATCTACGAAGGGAAGACAGATCTTATGGACCATCTGGATTCGTACATGAGCTTGATGTCACTCTAGCAATATTCAGACGAAGTGATGTGCAAGGCTTTTTCTGCCACTCTGAAGAGATCGGAGAGATCATGGTTCAAAAAGTTACCTCCTAGAATCATTGACTCGTTTGGCGACCTAAGTAGATTCTTCGTCACCAACTTCATGAGCTGTAGAGTCAGGCAGAAGAATGCTTCCCATCTCTTCACCATTCACCAGAAGGAAACAAAGGGCTTAAAGGACCAAGGTATCTTAGAGGTGGAGGATCCCAGTGACAAAGTGGTGATCATAGCGATGATAGAGGGGCTTCGCCCGGGCCCATTATTCGATTCACTATCAAAGAACATCCCAGAAACCTTGTCAACTCTCCAAAGCAAAGCTGACAATTATATTGCCATAGGGGAGTTGACCGAGGCTAAATGAAGGAGGTGAGGAAGGGATGACAAAAGGAAGGAGCCAGACATCAAGCGAACGAACTACAGGGATAAGGCAAGGAACAAGAGGCCAGATTAGGATCGGAGGCCACAAACCAACACTGAAGATTGGTGTTATCCCCTCTTAACATTCCCATCGCCTAGGTACTCACAGAGATCAAGCACAAGGAATTCATCAAATGGCCTGAAAACATCATGGGCATAACACTGAAGATTGTTTTCAACTAAAGGAGCAGATAGCCGAGCTTATCAAGAGAGGATACTTAAGAAAGTATGTCGTTGATCGCCTACCATTAGGCTCGCCAGTAAAGAGTTACGGCGACAACCGACCACCTACAGAAGAAATACAAGTGATCCACGGAGGTTTGGGATCAGGAGAATGTTCGAGCTCATCTCGAAAGAGACACGCTAGGAGCGCTAGTGTCCGAACAAAAGAAGAAGTTTACAACCTCTCATCTCCTACAGATGTAGCCCACTTGCCCACAGGAATATACCTTTATAATTCTTACCAAATCCAAGCATTTATGTCGTCAAATTAGTGTGTCAGACAGAATCAGGCCCGATGTGGATAGACGACATTATTGCGTACCTTCAGAATGCCACGCTGCCACGAGACAAACTCCAAGCTCGCTGTATCCAATACAAGTCTGCAAAATTCTATATTTTCCATAGAATATTGTATAAAAGATCTTTTTTAGAGCCTCTCCTAAGATATCTCCGACCTGAAGGAGGGGAGTCTATACTAAGGGAAATTCATGAAGGCATCTACGAAAATCATTTGGGGGCGAAGTCACTGGTGAGAAAAGCAATCTGCCAAGGTTATTTCTAGCCGTAGATGGAGCGAGATGCGGTGATGTACACAAGAAAATGTGATAAGTGTCAACGGTTTGCTCCAATTAGTCATCTCCCTCCCACCGAGATGGTCCTGATAACCAGCCCATGGCCCTTTGCTCATGGGGCATGGACATACTTGGATCTCTACCTCAAGCTCCATTACAAAGAAAGTTCTTGATCGTTGCCATTGATTACTTTACTAAGTGGATAGAAGCTGAACCTCTCGCTAAATCACAAAAAGATATACTAGGAATTTCATATAGAAGGGCATCATTTGCCGATTCGGGATTCCCAAAGTCATTATCTCAGACAACGCCAGGCAATTCGACAATGATAGATTCAGACAATTTTGCTCGAATCTCGCCATCTCCCATCATTTCTCTTCGCCTGATCATCCTCAAGCAAATGGTCAGGTAGAGGTCACCAACCGAACTATCCTAAGGAATCTGAAGGCAAGGCTAGAAAAATCCAAGAGCGAATGGGTTAGAAGATTTACTAAGCATACTCTAGGCATATCATACGACAAGTAGAATACCTACGGGCGAGACACCATACTCCATGGTCTATGGAACTGAGTCAGTCATACTAGTGGAAATAGGGATGCCAAGCTTCAGAACCTTAAACTTTGACAAGAAAAATAACGAAATCGAGTTGAGGCTCAATCTTGACCTCCTCGATGAAAAGAGGGAACGAGAAAAAATAATCCAAGCAGCTTACAAGCATCAGATCGCCAAATACTACAATCAAAGAGTCAAGCACAGATCTTTCTTACCAGGTGACCTAGTCCTATGAAGAGTTACTTTGTCTACTAAGCAGCCAAGTGCAGGAAAGCTCGGCCCTATGTGGGAAGGCCCTTACAAGGTTATCAAAGTATCCAGACCAGGAACGTATTGGTTGAAAAACATGAAGGGGAAGGCACTTCCTCACCCCTAGAACACCGAGCATTTGAAGAAATATTATCAGTAATGCACCTAGTCGCCGCAAGGACAAGATCGCCTTATTAGACTAGCATCGCCAGCATTATGATCGCCAAAAGCTCCATTTGTATTATGATTGTGTTATCTTACAGATGAGTAATAAAATTTCTCCAAGTTTGATTATATCACCAGTATTCGCCAGTGGTTCATGTCGCCAATTGTGAAAGTTTTTGTCACCTATATCAAGAATGCTCATTCATTGAAAAAAATTATAAAGCATCTTGATCGCCAGTACGAATGTTGCCAATACCAAGAACGCCCATTCATTAAAAAATGATAAGGTGTCTTGATCGCCACTGTGGATGTTGAATACCCCGACTCGTAAATTAATTTTACTTTATTATAGTAAAGGTAAAAACATAATTTCACCAGTAGCAATTTAAATTTTCTTTTAAAATTTTATGATAACAGAAATTATATCCGATTGAGATTTTCTGTAAGACTGAATAGAAAGCTGAGCACATGTCCCATCTTTGGGACACATGTAAGCCACACATGGAATGAATCATGTGGGACCATGTGAACCACATGGTAGAGAAGTGTCCCTCCCACCTAACCACCTACCCAATCCCCCCAAAATCAGCCAAGACTATACCCTTGTCCTCTTGTCACGTGAAAGAGGAGAGAAAGAAAGACAGAGAGAGAGAAAGAAAGAGAGGGAGAGGAAGAGGAAAAGTGCTGCGAAAATAGAGAAAGAGGAAGGAAGAAAGAGAGAATGAGAGGTGAAATCGATTTCTTGGTTTTCTCCGAACTCAGGTAAAATCTCATCTTTTTCTCATTATTTTGTAAGTTTCTTGCACTAAATATGGTGATGAACGATTTGGGGTAGGAGTAAAAAGGCTATCATGATTAAAGTTCGATAATACATCGAGAATAGGACACGTATACGTCGTGGTATGATTGAAATCCAATAATAGTTAAGCCATGTTTTTGTCAAAACAATCTGTAAGTATTTTGGGCGTAACTCTTTCATACGACATCCGTTGGACTTGGTTTGAGTTGGAAAAGAAAGCTATTTCAAATACCTATAACTTTATTTTTTGTGTTTTTTCTAATTTTAAGGTTTAGTAGCCCAAAATAAGCTTAGAATCCAAACTAAAAAAAGAAACGAACCAACTCGCTGTTTTCCAGTTGAACCGATTGAACTTTTTATTCCCAACAGGTTGAACCTTAAATCTTAGGCCACTAATCTTGCCCAACTAGTTGAACATTTTATTCTCAACCGGTTAAACATTAAGTTTTGAGTTTCTGCTCTTGCCCAACCGGTTGAACATTTTTCTCTCAACTAGTTGAACATTTTTATCTCAACCGGTTGAATGAACAAGTTCAATCGGTTGAACATTTTTTCTCAAACGGTTGAGACTTGACACACCACAACTTTTGAACCACTGAACCTCCACTATTGACACAGTCCTTTACCAGTATACTTTATTTTCATTAAAAATATTTATGTAAAAGTCCTTTTACTTTAATTTTATAATGTAAATAAGAAAATACCCCTTAGTTGATTCAATAAAAAATACTAAAAAATGTAAATCCATTTAAATTAAAAAGTAAATTATGAGTTTTAGTACAAAAATAGTTTCGGTAAATATTTTTAAAATGATTTTTCTGGTTAGGAAGGGTATACATTGTCATACAAATCCCATAAAATCAATATTAACTATTCAAGATATAGGGAACAATTACCGAAAAAAATGGTTTGAAGAAAATAACATTTTAAAAATTTACTTTTCTATGCTTAGCCAAATTTTTGACAAAAGCTATTTTTTTAAAAAAACTTGTCTCTCACGATACCTTACACTTCTTTTACCTTTAGACTCGACGCACTAAACGATAGTGTTTAAGCAAAGAAAGTATACACAAATACTAGATATTGAATTCGAATTTCCTAATTATAGGACCAGAACCCGAGAAACTCTTGCCTTATCTTACGTGTGAAAACGAAAGGAAAGAACGGGATATACATCTAAGGTGAGTCTTGTTATATTTTACTACTTAAAAGTACAAGTTTTGTGGTGAAAGCATGTATGTTTTTATTGATTAAACATGATGACGTTTTATGATTAAATGCATGCGATATTTAAATGTGTCATGAAATATGAAAAATGATTATTTTAAAAAATTATGTTTTAGACGACACATGGTTCGAACGATGCCCCATATGCTAGAAAAAAAGAATATTGCGAGAGGTGATGTAATAAGGAGGATCATTGCCAGATGATCTTGGATGGTATCATGCAGATGATCTTTTTAGGGTCGCTCCCTCATTTTTTGGTGATATTTGAACGGTATACGTCTCGCAAGGGTCAATCCATTATGATTTTTAATTCTTGATATGAAATCAAGGTAAATGAAAATGGGCTTAGATGAGCCAATGATTGATATAAAAAAAAAGATTGACAAAAGTAAAGTTATTTGATCAAGGGTACTAGCTTGATGAGTCAGGAATTTTGATTAAAAGATCGGCCTAGATGAGCCGAGGTTTTGAAAAGTTATTTCATGTTGAAATGAGTTGATATTTTATAATTTCATGGGCACTTGTTAGTATTATATAACTTGACTCACACTAGCTTAGTGCTTAAGACGTAGTCGTACGTAACATTTCAGGTAACGAGAATGAAGTGGAACGCGATTGAGGGTGGGTGATTCTAGCGTTGATTTTTGAAGACATATGCCACATGTTTAGCATAGGAATGATAGTTCTTTTGACAGTATATAGTTTTGATGACGGTTGAGCCGATCTGGTAGCCAAAATCGTGGTTGTAAATATTTATTTAGAAACATGTATAGATGTTTGTATATTACTTAAGAACACGTCATCTCTAGTTTATTTTATATATGCTTCCGTAGATATTATTGTATTAGAATATAAATGTCTTGAATGACAGGAAAATCCCTAAACTAGTTGAGTAGTAGGCCTTAGTGAGTGAGACTCACTGGCCGGTCATGACGACACCTGTGATAAGGGTGGACCCACGTGTGAAAATGGGTTGGGTCGTGACAGATGTTTCCATGTTTGATTATTTAAATCGCCAATCTTTTAAAGCGCCAGTTTCGAGATCGCCTATACCAAGAACGCAAAATCATTAAAAAATGATAAGGCGTCTTTTTCATCCTTGAGGATGTAGCCATTATTTATCTCGCCTCGCAGTTTTGTTCGCCAAAAAAAATGATCGCCAGTTTTAACTCACCGTTTGACTAAATGTTAGTAAAACCCGAATTCATCTCACCAATTTTTTGAGATTATGGTTGTTTTAATAACTACGACCAAAAGTAACATAATGAGAGAGGAGACGAGGAATAAAAGTTTTCATTCATTTCAAAATCAAAGTGTTACAAAAATAAATACAAGTGTTCAGGAAGGAGGGGGATTTTTGTGGCCCTTGTCCTTCTCTCCCTCCTTATCTTCCTCGTCAGCCTCATCTTCCTTAGCGAGCATATCATGGTCGAAACTCATTCCCACCAAGTCAATGGCGAGGTCAAGATGATGGCGACGAACCTGCTATTTACAGAAATCGAATCCTTCACCGAAGTACTTTGAGGCAGCATCTTCAACTGCCCTAAGAAATTAGACGAAGATTTAAATTCTTTAATGACAGAGTCATTTGCTTGAGCTAAAGCTTCCCTCAACTCCGCCCCCAAAGATCCCGATCTCTCCAACTTGCTGGCAAAAGCATCTCATTCCTCCTTTGTTTTGGCCAACTCATCGCCGGTCTGTTGTTCTTGAGCTCGGGCCTCAGTCAATTGTTGCTCCAGATCTCCAGTTACCACCTAAAGGCGAGAAACCTCCCTCTCCAAGGAAGTAACTCGCCCTTGCTAGATGGACGCCTCTTTCCCAGCTTCGCACAACCAGGTAAGATCTGATCACAAGTGCATTCTACAAATAATCCTTCTCAGGGAGATCTAAACAACTTTAAATTTCAAAGGGTAGATTTGGAGCCGAGGGGTTACCTGACCAAGGACGTAGAAAAATCTGGTTGCCGTCTGATCTAAGGATAGCTTATTCACCTTATCTCTGCCTGGAAGGGGAATCACCCCCTGTAGTAACTTATCGGCCACCGAAGGGCAACCCCAAATCCTAAGCTCGCCATAGCACTATCGCACAGATGACACTTCACCATGCGTTAGGGACGAGCTAAGCAGAGCACATATTGTAAAATTGGAGAATCATCCTAATTATAGGATGAATGGAGAAGCGAAGACCAGCGTGAAAGGCAGCCTCGTAAAAAGCCACCTCGCCTGGGCAAGCAGAGCTAATTGTCTCACCTGGGCAAGCAGAGTTAATTGTCTCACCTGGCTTTGGAATTCGTATTTGGATGCTTGAAGGAATAAAATAAGACTCCCTTAGGTATTCTACTTCGTCTAAGGTCATGATATTTTCTTCCTCAGATGAGGGTAAGGGGACCCTCGTGGGGCTACCCTCCTAGGTAGAGTAATCTTTCCTAGGTGAGGAAGGGCTCATATTGATTTCGTTAGTCATGTATGATATGTCACCTAGATGGTCGGATATCCAAGAAGATAAGGAATTTTTTGAGTCTCCTAGGTTTGGTCTACCAAACATACACTATAATCGCGAGCAAGAACTAAAGTGAGTTGGTTGACACTTACTGATTTGCGGGCGAGGAGGTGACCGAGGGTGAGGGGCGAGTTAAAAATTGGAACAGGAGCAGCAATTCGACAACGCAAATGGAAAAGTGAGAATGAGTAGAGGGAGGGCCTATATATAGGAGGTACCAAGGGTTGAGATCCATCCGTTCAAACATCTAAAGTCGTGTGACATTTCGACTCCCAAGCTCATAACCGCCTCTCTCGCCAAAAGCATCATTAATGCACCGCCATTCCCGCCAAAAGCATCATTGGTACGCCGCTATTCTTTCTGCTGCGTCATTTTAACATTTAATGCCCCTATCCACATGTCCATTTGTGGAAACAGGCCATTATTGCATGGGCACCTAGCCTAGAAGCAGTTATTTCACTAATTACTCGTAGATCTCGAGTAGAGGGCTACTAATGTGGACTAAAATATTTACCTAATTATATTCTTAGTCAAACACGTCGCCTGGATGAACACCTCGCCATAACTCCATTTATTCTTGGTCGCCCATCGTATGACCGCCACACAATTGCATTGCCCGGCATGCCGAAACGAACTCATCTCCAGCTCGCCATGGGGCGAGGTCATTTACATTGCCAGGATCTCCATATGAACTCTACCTATCCTAGAGTCCTTCGTCGTGCCTCCACTTGATTAGATGCCATCTCCACGAAGAGTCTATCTCCATAATGACTCCGCCTATTGAAGAGTTCTTCCTTGTCACTTCTTTGCTCGATCAGAGCCCGCCTCCACAAGGACTCTACATCGACATGAAAACTACCTCTGTGAGACTCCTTCTCCATTACTTTGCCTATAATTATGGTATCTTCTCCACATGGCAACCTCCCCAGTTATATATTAGGATCTTCGGGATATATTTTTCAAACATAGCTATCCTAAAATCTCTCTTGAATATCCGAGCACGGATCTCCAATCTCCAACTATATAAAGGCCGCTCCCCCATTATACAAATGTATGCTTAATACACACCATTCTTGTTTAGAGAGTTCTGTTATTGATCTTATATTCACCTTGGTCTGATTCGCATCCCGGAGGGGTTTTGAGCGGCCTCACCACGGCCATTTACTTTGTCTACCTGCGCAGGCGCCCGAGTTATCGGCAAGGTCCGTGTCGAGGTGAAAAAGAGCAATTCTGACTGTTGGTTGCTCGCCCCAGTTTTATACCACAACAGAGTTAATAGTAATAGATTAATTGAAAAATTATTACTATCCGTCTAATACCTACTAGTGTAACGTTTCAAGTTTGCAACTAGTTGTGCTCCTTCTACAAGAGCTAAAGGGTTTAGGGAGGTTAGGGCAGGTTTTGGGTGGGCTTCGAGCCCCTACCCTTATGCCCAAGCCTCGCCCAAATACTTTAAGCGAGTTTGGGCTCAGACCCACTTTGGGCTTCGTGTGGGCTTTAGGCTCCGAGCTTTTTGTGCACCCCTAATAATTGCCCAATTTTTTATAACACAAACCAAATAATGAAAGTTATAGACTTTAGAAGCCTCCATTATTGGTTAGTGAGCTAATTTTGAATAGGTTACTGATAACCACTGTTTAATAATTTACGTGATTTTCCAATTTTATCGTATTTAGTAAATATTTTTATCATTTAATAAAATCAATACTTGATTAGCTTTTTTGATAACAGTAATTTTAAAATATAAATGTTTTCTTTCAAATTTGAAAGAATATCCACTAAAGACAAAAAAAAATCATTTTTTACTTGACATTTGACAATTAAGCTCTTTATATTTTATCTTTAAGTTTTCTCTTGTCAAGAAAAATCAGAATAATATAAAATTATGATTAAATGGTGTTGTCGTAAAAATTTAGGGCGAGCAGCCAACAGTCAAGTTGCCCTGGATGGCGAGGTGATAACCTCGAAAAAGGCTCGAACGACTTGCGCAGCAAAGAACAAACGCTACTGGCCGGGGCGAGGCCACTCAATAAACGAGTAGAGCTATCAGTCTGCCAGAGTTAAAATTGTCGTACCTTATAATGTTGGGGGAGCGACCTTTATATAGATGCAGAATAGAGAGCCGTGTAAGAAAATTGCGGCGTGATCCTCGGCTACTGATGTGGGATAAAACATTCGTACCTCGCTAAGGGCACACGTCGCCTACCTTCAAGAGAATCTCCACTATACCTCACCATGCTCATTCATTCATACCACCGGGCTTCCTTCATCTCGCCAATGGGCGAGGAGGAACCTCATCTCCAGATCGCCAGTAAGTTGACTTAAGTTCGCCAGCCTTCATATCACAGATGGGCGAAGTGACGGACCAGTTCTCTCTCCATATGAACTCCATCCCCTCCAATCTTCTATCTCCACAAGAAAACTACCTTCGGGAGAAAACCTTTCCTTCTCAACACCTATAATCGCGGGATGCCTTCCCGATGTCAGATCTCCCTATTAAATATCCTATATCTCCAGGATATATTTCCATAATTAGCCGTTCGAAGATAACGCTGCAGTTTTCTTATACGACTCTCCATTCTCCATCTATATAAAGGTCGCTCCCCCAACATTATGAGGTACGACAATTTTAACTCTGGCAGACCGATAGCTCTACTCGTTTATTTCTTAGCTTTTGATCGCCTTGGTCTGATTCGCACGCCGAAGGGGTTTTGAGCGGCCTCGCCATGGCCGGTAGCATTTGTTCTTTGCTGCGCAGGTCTTTCGAGCCTTTTCCAAGATTATCACCTCGCCATCCAGGACAACTTGACTGTTAGTTGCTCGCCCTAGATTTTTACCACAAAAAATGGTAAAAAAATTTACTGAAAACAAAAACAATCAAAAACTAAAACAGCTAAACTAATTTTTAAAAAGCCAATCTAAAATGGGTCTAGCAGAGAATTATATTACTTCTCGTTTCGGTGTCACCCACTGTTTATTTGGGTAGGTTGGCCCAGATTGTATTCATGGTGTGTATTAGTTGTACGATAGGCAATATTGCTATATTGTACATTAGATGTGATGAATGTGACTATAATGCCTTGTTTGACCATGTGTTTACCAATTGTCTGAGATCATCATAGACAACATCCCAAGTGGGATTTTACAGTATGCTTATATGTTTGTTTGACCATGTGTTTACCAACTATCTGAGATCATCATAGACATCATTCCAAGTGGGATTTCACAGTATGCTCACATGTGGAAACAGTATATCAACTATAAGTCCCACAACTCATGCAAAATGAGGACATAAATCACCAAAAACCAATAAACTTTACTGTTTTAAACAACGACATCATGTATAAGTATTGTTTACCCACTTGTTACTAAATTATGTTCATCCAATTCTTAACAATGTGTGTTGGGCCGTATAATCAAGGATGGATGTAGGGACACGTAGGGGTAATCATCTCCTTATGATTTTAAAAAGATTTATTGTTATACTAATATTTTTGTTATTTGTTGTCAAATTATATAGCTCCGATACCTCTAGAATATTAATGTATTCAAAGTTTTGCCATTTGTTAATTAGTTAAATTTGTTCTTTCTAAAATTTTATTTTTTATTTATCCAACTTCTAATATATGGTAAATTAAATTACACAATATGGTCGACCACGATGCAATATACTCACTTTAGTAGATAGATTGAGTTAATGTTATCAAATACAATAAACATGCTTAATTATATTTATTTTGATGTTATTTTTTTTCTTTTTAAGTAAAAATTCATGTTGTACTCCATTTTATCTTTAAAACTTTTTGATAGTTTATACGTTTGTCACTCCTAGGTCAATTTTTGCCTCTATCCCTACATAAAATTCTGATATCAATTTGTTGAGATTTTTATCACATCCATCATGACACGGAAATATCCATAAAAATAACGCACACAAAAACAAGGAAAAAAGA
>BRYF01000016.1:17413983-17416483 GCA_030159135.1 Actinidia polygama | reverse complement strand
GACTCGGCCAAACTCGAGTTGGTTAAAGCCTAAAATCGGGCTTTCATGGCGGATAACGATTTGGCCAATCTGAGTGAACGGGCGACGAAAATTGAGGCTGACCTGAGCTACCGGGTGATGAAGACTGAGGCCGAGCTGAAGCAGAAATCTAAGGCTATGACACGGTTAGAGTCTGAGGTGGGTGAGCTTACCAAGAAGCTGGCCCTAACCAAAAAGCTCATCATTGACGAGTTCAAATCTTCGCTTGATTTCACGAATGCTGTTACAGATTCGGCTGTCACATATTTCGGCGAAGGTTTTGAATTCTGCAAAAGGCAGCTTACTCGCCATTACCCTGATCTTGGTCTCGATTTGGCGAGCATGGAGATGGACACTGACTTGGCTGAGGAGGAGGAAGCAGCTCGAGATGGCGAGAAGGGAGAGAAGAATGAGGGCAACATCAGCCCTGCTCCTTAATACTTGTAAATTTTTTTTTGTTTTGAATTGGCAAGCTGCCACCCTTGTAATCTTTTTTAATATTAATGAATGACATTTTTTGACATTCATGGTGATCACAAACTCGAGTGATGGTGAGGCAAACTCCTGTATTTTTATGCTTCACTTAGTAATAACATCTTTCGTGAACATGACCCGAAATGGCGGTGATTAATTGGTGATCAAACTGAAACGTGAAATTTTATTAAAATTGGCAATTTATTACAAGAAATCCGAAAAAAGTACCGTGGCGACCATAAAATTTACTAGTAATATTTCTTCAAGTGCTCGGCGTTCAAGGGGTGAGGGAGAGTCTTTCCGTTCATATCTTCCAGCCAATATGTTCTAGGTCGGGATACCTTAATAACTTTGTATGGGCCTTCCCATGTAGTTCCGAGCTTTCCTGCATTTGGTTCTTTTGTAGACAGTGTGACCTTTCGTAGGACTAGATCGCCCGGAAGAAAAGATTTGTGCTTAACCCTCTGGTTGTAGTATTTGGTGAGTTGGTGTTTATAAGCTGCTTGGCGTACTTCAACCCTTTCCCTTCTTTCATCAAGGAGATCGAGAATGAGTCTCAGCTTGGTTTCGTTATTGTCCTTATTGAAATTTGAAGTCCTGAAGCTTGGTATTCCGATCTCGACAGGTATAACTGATTCTGTTCCATAGACCATAGAATAAGGTGTCTCGCTCGTGGGGATCCTGCTCGTCATGTGGTAGGCCCAAATTATGCCTGGCAAGTCTTCTACCCACTCCCCTTTGGACCTTTCTAACCTTGTTTTTAAGTTCCTCAGGATGGTTCTGTTAGTAACTTCTACTTGACCATTAGCTTGGGGATGTCCGGGCAAGGAGAAATGGTGCAAGATGGCAAGATTCGAGCAGAACTATTTGACCATCTCGTTGCCGAACTGCCTAGCGTTGTCCGAGATGAGAACTTTTGAAATTTTGAATTGGCATATGATGCTCTTTCATATGAAATTTCTAGCGTTCTTTTCAGTGATTTGGGCGAGATTTTCTGCCTCTATCCACTTGGTGAAGTAGTTGATGGCAACGATCAATAACTTTTTTTGTAATGGAGTTTAGGGCAATGTCCTAAGTATATCGACTCCCCATTGGGCGAATTGCCATGGATGGATCATTGGGACCGTCTCGGTGTGAGGGAGATGACTTACGGGGGCAAATCTCTGGCACTTTTCACATTTCTTAGTGTACGTCGCCACATCATGTTCCATTCGAGGCCAGAAGTAGATTTGTATAATTGCTTTTCTAACTAGCAATCTTGCTCCTGAATGATTTCCACAGATACCCTCATGAATTTCCCTCATGACGTATTTTGCCGCTTCGGGTCGGAGACATCTTAGGAGAGGACCAGAAAAGGACCTTTCGTACAAGATTCTATTAAGGATGCAAAATTTGGCTGACCTGTACTGGATCCGGCGAGCTTGTAACTTATCTTGTGGTAACCGTCCCATTTGGAGGTATGCAACAATGTCGTCCATCCATGTCGGCACGAAGTATGTTGGACAAATTAATTTGGCGACTTCAATACTTGGGTTGGCTAAGAATTTCAGGGTTATGTTTCTATCCAAGATGAAGTGAAAAGTTGAGGCGAGGTTAGCCAGAGCATTGGCTTGCTTGTTTTCTTCTCTTGGGATTTGGTGAATTTTGAAATCTTTTATATGCCCCGACATGGCTTTTACTTCACCCAGGTAGGCCATCATTCTTGTATCCTTGGCGAGGTAGTCTCCTTGAACTTGATTTACCACTAATTGAAAATCACTGAAGACGTCTAGGGAATCCACCCCCAAATCAGTTGCCACTCTGAGTCCAGCGAGAAGAGCTTTATAGTCGGCTTCATTATTGGTGGCGCAAAATCCTATACGGATGGCATATTCCATGTGCTCGCCCGAGAGAGTTTTTAGTACAAGTCCCGCACTACATCCTTGTTGATTTGACGATCGGTCCACAAACAGTTCCCATCTAGCGAGGTCCTCATTTGGATTGAGTTGTTTGGTGATTCCCACCTCGG
>BRYF01000016.1:17386483-17388983 GCA_030159135.1 Actinidia polygama | reverse complement strand
TCGTACTTCGAGTTTTATTACTACTTCGCGCTCTGTACACTTTTGGTAAAGAATTCACTTTGGGGAGCGAACTCAACAAGTTGGCCATAGGATCTATTGGAAGCTTCCACCAGCTTACCGAGTTGCTCATGTCTCGATTTGTTATAAACACAAAAGCACTAAAAGGTGTCAGCTCTCTTCTAACACTCTAAAAGGGATGGAACTAATCACTTCTCAATTACAACAAAAGTTATTGGGAGATGTATAACGAAATCGAGGAATGTTCCAAAGAGCTAGCATTGCTCAATTACAAACTCGGATTAACTCTAGGAGAGAAACTTTGGGAAGACATGAGCTCAACCCTCCATCCGACCTCCGAGACCTTATGTCTTGGGTCGAGATGTTTGCTCGGCTAGAGGATGACGTCCAACGAGTAAAATGAGCTATAGGGATAACTCCCCAGGGCGAGGCACTATTCAAAAAATGAAAGGAAAGCTTGATTGATTATGAAGGCCGGATGAGGCAAGGGATTAATGTGGTTTTAAAAAAAACAATCTACAAGAACCTCACTGAAATCCAAGATAAGACATACTTTAAAAAAACCACCCCTATGGGAGGTGATCCCAGAAAGTGCAATCAACGGTGAAAGTGTTCCTTTCATTAGGACAAATGACATAAAATTGAGAATTTCTGAGCTCTGGAGGTTTTATTGATCAGCTCATTCAGGATGTGCATTTGAAAGAGTTTGTTGATCAGGAAAAAACTTAGGTAGAGGAAGCCAAGGTCAAACCTAACCCCAGGTTTGACTAGATTTGACCACAGTAGTGAGGAAACTGAAGAGGCCATGGAAGATCTTCCTCCGATAACTATTCACATGATCGGGGGACCACACCACCCCGATCTCGCGAATAAAACCTGAGGGGAGATAAGCATTGTATGCCAAATCATGAGGTATTCTTGGTCTAACCAACCACCAAAAAGTTGAGACAGTATCAATCTTAGCTAGTAGCATCACCTTTATCAAAGTTGATCTAGAGTGGGTCTAACACTCTCATAGCTATTCTTTGGTCATCCAGCTGTGAGTCCATAATTACGACGTCAAGAGAATCCTAGTGAACACCGGTAGTTCAGTTGAGGTGATGTACTATGATATGTTTAAATAACTTAATCCAACTAAAGAAGATTTGAAACCTTCCCGAGCTCATTTAGTAGGGTTCAATGCTTAGTCTCACAGGCCCTTGAAAATTGTAACCCCAATGTACGAGCTGGTTCCCAAAAGTCGATGACAGAGTTTGTTGTTGTAGACATCCCCTCCCACTATATTTCAATTGTTGGTCAAGATTGGTTACACAGGATGAGGGGAGTCGCTTCTATATTGCACCAAGTCATTAAATTTGACAGCCCCCAAGGTGAGAAAACCCTTTATGGAGACCAAGTGGCAGCCAAACAATACTACCTTACCACGATCTCTACTAAGACAACCATGAAATAAGTAAAATTGGTTGAAGTAGAGCACGAGATTTTGAAAGATGCCAGAAAGAAACCCGAAGCTAAAGTCGTGAAAGACCTGATACGCTATTAACTTGATAAGCCAAGCTCGGATTATTTTTTTCTTACTAGTACCTGAAAGAAAGAGAGAACCCGAGCTCATCCATTTTCCAATAGGTAATATCGAGGTCTTTGCATGGACACCATACAAGATGCTCGGGATCGACCACAACTTTATCAAACATGAGTTGAACATCCTTCTCGAGGCTCGCCTAGTAAAATAGCGAGGAAAAAGATTTGTAACTGAGCATGTGGACGTCGTGATAGAAGAGGTAGTAAAATTGAAAGAGGCAAGTGCAATTACAAAAGTTCTTTATCCGGGCTAGCTATTCAATATAGTCGTGGTAAAGAAGAAAAATGGCATGTGGAGAATCTGCGTTGACTTCACAAGCCTTAACCGAGCTTTTCCCAAAGACTGCTTTCATTTGCAAAAAAATGATCAATTGGTAGAATCTACATTGGGTCATGCCCAGATGAGTTTCCTAGATGCATACCGAGGTTACCACCAAATTGCAATGCACAAGTCCAATTAAGAAAAAACTGCCTTCACCCATAACATATTTTGCTACAAGGTCATCCTCTTCTAGTTAAAAAACACTAGAGCCACTTATCAAAGGATGATCACTAAGATGTTTGAGCCAATTCTGGGTAAAACTATGGACTCTTGCGTCGATGACATGGTGGTTAAAAGCAAGAAAGAGCCAGACCATTTGAGTGACGTAGTCGAGGTATTTACAATACTTAAAGAACACAAGCTAAGATTGAACAAGGCTAAGTGTGCCTTCGGGGTAAGCTCAGAAAAATTCCTAGGGCATCTAGTAACTCGGTGAGGGATTGAGGCAAATCTAGAATAACTTGTGGCAATCAATGACCTTGTCAACCCGACGACTACGAAGGAGGTTCAAAAATCAACTGGAATGGTAGCAGCACTTAACTGATTCATTATTAAGTCTTTTGACAAATGTCGTTTATT
>BRYF01000016.1:17371483-17373983 GCA_030159135.1 Actinidia polygama | reverse complement strand
ATAGAGCCTAGATATCAAAACTACTCGCTCTTTGGTAGCTCTTGATTTTAGATTTTCATTCCTTCGTCATGGGAGTTTCAACTCATACTAAATTTGTATTCTATATACTTAGATTTGTTCCTACTTATCTTAATATTTTTTGACTCTAGGGCTTCCCTCCAGATTTTTAACTTCGCATTAACACCTTTTGTGGTCTTGTCAACTAATATTATGTCATCGGCTAACATTATACAACATGGAACATCGTCCTGAATATGTCTGGTAAGCTCGTTCATTACTAAGGCAAAAAGGTAAGGGCTCAATGTAGACCCTTTGTGTAATCCTACTATAGTTGGAAATTCACTCGTTTTTTCTATCGGTGATCGAATTATAATAACTGCACCATCATACATGTCTTTAATTACATCAATGTATTCCCTTGTAACTCATTTTCTCTCCCAAAATCACCAAATAATGTCTTTAGAAATCCTATCATAAGTTTTTTTAATTCTATAAAGACCATATGAATGTCTTTGTTCTTCTCTCTATATTTATCAACTAGTCTCTTTAAAATAGATTACTTTCATAGTCAATCTAATTGGCATAAAATCAAATTATTTTTCCGACACATTTATTATCCTACTCTCTCTCGACATATATTTTGATTCTCCAGTCATCTAACTTGATTTTCGAGGAGCAGTTTTTTGAAAATAACTCCGGCGGACGAACTCATTATTTTTGGGTCGCAGTTTGGCCACAACAACCAACAACTATCTGCAACCACCTTCTACCACCATTGGTTCACTGCAGGTGTTTAAACTTAATTTTCTTTTCTTCCATTTCACGAACGCTACACCCGCACATATATTTGTGCGTGTGTCTGTCTGTATATATAAATTTTTATACACATATAAAAGGAGAAATTCCACATGGATCCTTTACATGGAACTTTCACAAGCCCCATGGGCATAACTCAAGTGGCAAAAGGTGAGGGTGGTGTGATGCCAGCCTAGCTCGCAGCTACCGTGTGAGGGTCCGATTCCTAAAAGATGAAAAAGGATCCTTGGCAAGTGGAGGTTCAAGGCAAACCTTCAACCCTGTGCCACTTGAGGCATAACCTACGATTTACCTCCTCCATCAAGACCCAAGACAGGGCAGGTGGGGCTCCTAAGATTGGAGTTCAACCTTTATTTCCAACTTAATTTTGTGGGGTAACAAGTTTTCAATAAAACCCTTTTTTAGTATAATTTTACGTTTCTACCTAATAGTTAAGCCGGCACGTGATTTTGTAAGAAAGCTCTGACAGTGTGTGATGTGCACTTGGTGGAGTGTTACGGGCACTCTCTCAAAGACTAGACATATATTAGAAGTTAGAACTGTTGAGGACCTGTTATGGGCAGTCTCTCTTAAAATATTTTAACAGTCACTCTACACATTTGTTTTTTCTAAAATTTACTCATTATGATCTATCAAATAAGATTCATATTAAGGCCCTTTGGATAACTAAAAAATCAAGTTTTTTTAATTTTAGATTAAAATGTAAAACGAGATAAAAATCATCGCAAATAAACTATCGTACACTTACATAAATTTATTCTAAATAAAATTATCAAAAAATACCCCCAAAAATGAGATTTTTTAGGAAACAATCACAAAAAACACCTACCCCAAAAGAGGTCCTAAACAAGTAATTATGTTATAAGAAAAAAGTAATTATTGCAATATGCTTTATTATTTTTTTCTAATGTTCAAACTTTAAAATGTTACATACGTTTTTTTCTGGGCATTCAATTATTGATAAAAAATTATTGTTCGCTTCATACTCGGTGAGATCTGTATTTCATAATCTATATTGAATACATAGATTAAATTAATTAATTTCTCATTGTGTTGTTTATTGTGAAACTTTAATTTGTCATTTCCATTTTTCATGAGAATTTTCAGTCTCGAAATATTAAATTTTTCAATAACTAAAATGGCGATCAATGGTTGGTAGTGGCTCTGTTAGTGGTAGGCAATAATGGTGAGTGGTGGCTATTATAGACACTGTAAAATTTTACAGTCTTGCAATATAAAATATCACAACCTTATACTGTGAAAATTCTAAATGGCAATGGTAGGGAGTGGCGAAGGTGGAGGGGATTGGTGGTTGGTAATGATGGTGATGGGTGGCGATGATGGTTGGTAGTGCCAAATTGTGAATGGGGGCGGTGGTGGACTTCAGTGGTGATAAGTGGCAACAATGGTGGTAGTTGGTTGGTGTTTGACGGTGGTGGTGCGTAATTTAGGATATAAAAATTATATTTATGATATTATTCTAATTTTTTTAATGTGTTGACATTATTTTTTTCTCAAACTACTAGTATGATATTCGTAAGTTAACTTATCATTGAAATGAAATTTTTTCATTCGACAAATGAGGAGTGTCGACCGCATGCTTTGGACGGATATGAAGGCTATTTTCGGATTAAATTTCGGATTAAATGAATGTTCAAGAGGTGAGGACTAATAATATAAAATT
>BRYF01000016.1:17336483-17346483 GCA_030159135.1 Actinidia polygama | reverse complement strand
ACAACTCTATCACTATTACACTTGAATCTCTCGTTTATATTGCACTTGACAGTTTGGTAAATTGAATAGCATGATTGGGTTGATTTTGCTTACATTGTATTGTGTTGAGAAACTGCTGTTAAACTATTATTGATACATTGCATGATGTAATATTTATGAGTATCATCATTAGAAGCCCTCATGAGACACCTCTTATCTACTAGGGGTAACATAGTGGTTTAAAGAGTTGATGTATACGCTAAATATATTCGAGACTCTTACAAAAGAAGAGATTATCTTTTATTTTTCTTAATTTTGATAGGGACTAGAAAAAGGTTAGTTGGGGTGTTTGATTGCACTGTATAATTATAGTCCAAGTGTCGTTAAATTATCCTATGTTGGCCCTATTTTAGTTTAATTATGTCTTTTTATTGTGATTTGTGCTTATAGTTGTGTTTGAGTTCTTTGTAGGATAATGTTGCTAAAAAGGAATAATTGAAGCATAAAAGTACCTCGGAGTGCGGGCACGTGTATCAAGCGCTATTGTCGAAAATCATCTTGAAGAAAAGTATCATCGGTAACTCGGAGTGGAATGGAAGATGCACCGTTGAAAAGATTGAAGAATTGTGTAAAGTCATGTCTAACGAGCTCCGCGAGAATTGAACTCCAAAGGCTTCAAAATGAAGTATGAAGAAGTCAAAGAAGTACAAGATTGCATTGAGCGTTCGAGCACCAGCGGGAGAAGGAAACCAGCGTTCGAACATTGGAAAAAAAATCCAGAATTTGTGTTGAACGTTTGAACACTGGAAGAAGAAGGAAATTGGCGTTCGAATGCTAAGAAGAAAAAGAGAGAATTACTGTTCGAACTCCCTTGCTTACAGTTCGAAACATGCGAAGGTTGAGAATTGGTGTTTTTGTCTTACCGTTCGAACGCAAAAAGGAAAGTTTCAAAAATTGCACTTAGTGTTCGAACGCTATATGCAAGGCATGAATGAGAGTTTGAACGCTAAGACTAAACCTCGGCAATTTTCTAAACCTACTAGGATTCGAATTTGTAAACACTATATATACTTTCTTATATTTTATGAAGGGGGAATGTGATTTTTAGGGTTTCTCTCAGCCTCTTAGTTTAGTTTTAATAGTTTTTCATTATTTCTTATAATTCTTTACTTTAATTCAACATTCGATTAAAGTATTTTACGATTATTAATAGTCTTCTTCCATTCTTTTTGCATTAATTCAAAATTTTCAAGGTTATTCATTCATTTTTAGTTTTTATATTAAGTAATACGTTCAATATTTATTTATTTATTTTCCATAGCTATGAGATACTAGTTTTTCCAAACTCGGGATCGATTGTGAATGTCGATTGGGCTCGAGGATGAACACCGAAGGTAGCTTTGGTATCACTATTAGATCTTCTTAATTTTTATTCTTCTTCTTTTTCGTCTAAATACTTTTGAAAACATTGGGCGTTCTATTATGTTCGGTGACATATATACATGAACGCCAAACTTAGTATATATGCTGCCTTGTAACGTTTATGTATAAGTTGAGTTCATTATATGTGTTACACGGATCAATAATGCACGTTCATGATCATAACAACTAGAATTATTTAGAAGTTAAAGAAAGAAATAACAATTGGTTTTAAAGTTAAATCTTCCGAATTTGAGACTCACTACGTAGTTGAAGATTTGAGTTAAACAAAATATCCACTGGAATTCCGAGAAACTCAATTAACTGGATAAATTGATTCAGAGTCGTTTTTAATATAAAGTTAAATAAATTTTTAATTGCTTTCATTAGTTTAAACTCTAAAAACCGACATACAATTTTTTATTTTTTTTAGAAGCATCAGTTAGGGTTAGGTTAGGATTAAGATAATTGTTTTAGTTTTCTTGTTTTCACCTTGACAGTGTTTTTCTTGGGATTGACACTCGTACTTTGAGTTTTATTACTATTTTTCAACAGGTACACTTACGGTAAAGAATTCACTTCTGGAAGCGAATCACTTACCTAACTACGATCTCCACTAAAGCAGCCATGAAAGAAGTGCAATCGATCAAGGAAGACCACGAAGTTCTGGAAGACGTCGGAAGGGACCTCGAGGCTAAAGTCATGGAAGACCTAATACGCTACGAACTGAATGAGCCAAGCTCGGATAATTTCTTTCTCACTGATGCAAACCTAGAAGAACGAGAGAGAATCGAGCTCATCTAGTTCCTCACAACAAATATGTTTTTGCATGGACATCCTACAAGATACCTAGGATAGACCCAAATTTTATCAAACATGAGTTGATTTTTCTCCTAGAAGCCCGACCAATGAAACAAAGAGGAAGAAGGTCCGCAGTTGAGCATGTGGATGCAATTATAGAAGAGGTTGAGAAGCTAAAAAAGGTGGGTGCAATAACGTAGGTTATTTACCCGAGCTGGTTGTCCAACACAGTCGTGGTAAAGAAGAAGACTACAAATGGAGAGTCTGCATCGACTTCACAAGTCTTAATCGAGCTTATCCAAACGACTACTTTCCTTTGCCAAAGATTGACCAGTTGGTGGACTCCATGGATACATACATCAACGATGTGGTGGTTAAAAGCAAGAAAGAGTCGGACCATGTGAGGGACCTGACTGAAGTGTTTGCGATAATGAAAAGTCATAAACTAAGATTGAACGCGGTGAAATTCACCTTCGAGATAAGCTCGAAAAAGTTCCTTGGACACTTGGTAACACGAAGAGGGATTGAGAAAAACCCAAAGCAAATTGTAGCGATCAAAAATCTCATTAGATTGAAGACTGTGAAGGAGGTTTAGAAACTAACCCCGATGGCAGCAACACTTAACCGATTCATCAATAAGTTCCCTGACAAATGCCCTTTTTTCTTTCAACTCCTTCGCAAGAATGAAAAGTTTTTATGGAATGAGGAGTGCAAGCCCTCTTTTTTCCACCCTAAATGAGGGGAGTTATTTTATGTCTACATCACTGTCTCTAAACATGCCGCTAGCTTGGTACTTCTAAGAGAGGTAGATTAGGAGCAACGCCTGATCTACTTTGTTAGCAAAACATTTATGAATTATCAAACAAGATACCTACTGTTGGAAAAGCTCGTTATGGCCCTAGTTTTAACCTTGGAAAAACTCATGCTTTACTTTCAAGCACATCTCATTGCTATATATACAGAGTTTTTATTTATAAATATTTTGTCAAAAGCAGACTTGTTCGGCCGACTCTCCAAATGGGTCGTTGGTCTCGGACAATCAGAAATAAAACTTTTGCCAAGGGCAACAATTAAAGAACAAGTTTTGACTGATTTTACACTTTAGGTTGCCTTGCGTCTGCACACAGGGGGAGGAGAAAAAAATAGCTTGGGAGTAGGGGCAGGAATAGTCTTAAAAAGTCCTGCATGAGCAATTTTTGAGCACTAACTTAGGCTAAATTTTCCTGTAACAAACAAAGAAGCTGAATACGAAACCTTATTGCAGAACTTCGGTTTGCCAGCAAACTAAAGGTGACCGAGCTCCATATTTGTTGTGCCTCAAAATTGATAATTAACCAAGTTATAGGGAAATTTAAAGCCCGAGGAGCCAAAATGGCTAAGTATTTGGCAATAGCAAAACCCCGCCTTACCGAATTCAAAGTGAACAAATTTGAGCAAGTAGGGAGGACCTCAATTCACATGCAGATGCACTGGCAGGCTTGACATCAGTTTTGAAGGGAAAACAAAGCGAACCATTGTAGTCAACTTGATCTCGACCCTAGTCACGAAATGTCTCAAGAATCCATCATAGTCAACACCGAGCTGGGACCGAACTAGATGGACACATTATGAATTTTATACGACATGACAAGCTGGTGGAGGACAAGAAAGAAGTGGACAAACTCTGAATAAAGGTAGCATGATTTTGGATCTTCCCCATTGGGGACTTGTACAAAAGATCATATCTGTCACCCTACCTACTATGTGTCCACCTAAGCTTAGTAGAAGACGTGCTTTTTGAAATCCCCAAAGGCTTCTGCGAACTATACTCAAGGGGAAGATCACTAGCTCATCGAGCCCTGACTTAGGGATACTGGCCATTAATGCAAAAAGACACCCAAGTGTACGTTCACAAGTGTATCAAATTCCAACTCTTCCCCCCCTCCGATTCATCAGCTAGCAAGGGACATCGTGGCCCTTTGTCCATGGGGAATGGACATTGTTGGAGTCTTGCCGAGCTCCAGGGAACAAAAAATCTTTGTTAGCAGCAACAGACTATTTTACGAAATGGGTTGAGGCTGAACCACTAGCCCAAATTAGGGAGATAGACGTGATCAGATTCATTTATAGAAACATTATTTTCAGATTTGGCATCCCCAAGGCATTCGTATCAAATAATGGAACTTAGTTTTGGGGATAAAAAGTCAAAAATTTGTTGAAGAAATTTAAGATCGAGTTCTAAAACTCAACATCAAGCTACCAACAATGCACGGGTAAGCTGAGGCCACCAACAAAACAATCATGAATGGGATCTAAAATAGATTTGAAGATTGCAAACATTTTGTGGGCCTATCAGACCATACCACAGAAAACAATAAACGAAACGCCTTATGCTCTAGCTTTCGGATTCGAAGTTGTAATCCCGCTCGAGGTCAATTTACCCACAATACGGACCGAGACATACCACATAAGTCACAATGAGAGAGTCTTAACTCAGGACCTCAACCTTGCTAACGAATGAAGAAAAATGCACTGATACGAATGGATGACTATTAGAAGCAGTTAGCAAAGACATACAACTAGAAGGTCCATCACATATAGTTTTCAATTGGAGATCTCGTTTTGAGGAAAGTTGTTGAAAACACCAAGGACATAGCTGACGGGAAGTTCGGCCCAAAATGGGAAGAACCCTACAAGATAGTTAGGCTTGCCGGCAATGGCACTTACTACCTCAAAGGTACTAAGGGCAAACAAGCTTCGAGACCTTGGAATTTCAACAACTTGAAAAAATACTACCAGTGAAATATAATTTTTATAATTGAGCTGGTATTTATGTCAAGTACACCTGTAAAAACTATTATTTAAAGATTTTATTTTTTATTATTATCAAAATTAAATATTTTTCTTAATTTTACAAGAAATTATTTATTTTGAATCATTTTAATGCACCATTTTCAAGAGCAATTTGTGTTAGGAAAGAACTCCCATTTGCTTAAGCACGAGCTTAAGATATCTTAAAAAATACAAGACTAAACCGTAGAACCGCCCAGTCATTTAGCTTTAGCATTACAAGGCAGTGTCAAAGAAAAACACTATTTACGCTATGAGCATGCCAAAACTAATAGATTTTCACTAAGGAATGACCAAACTTGTTCGAATGAGCTGCAACAAGTATGAAAAAGAACCCAACCTTACCAACTTGGTTGAGCAGCTACAACATTTGGGAAGAGTTTGCCAAACTCTATGCGAGTTCTGAACTTTGTCCCTCGAGTTTTTCCTAAGTATACTTAGAAAAATATTAAAGGAAGAGTCAGCCAAACTCAATGTGAGTTCTGAATTCTGCCCTTTAAATCTTGCCTAAGTATACTTAGCAAAAGTTTAGGAAAAATTTAGTTGAGCTCTATGCGAGCTCCGATCTCTGTCCCATAAAGTTTGCCTAAGCATACTGAGATAATTTGCAAGAACAAAAATATACAAGCATGAAGTCTGACACAAAATGAGTTACAGAAAGAAATTCATTCATTGTAAAATATTGAAAGTTTGTTCAATATAGAGAAACTTGAAAAAATTACAAGTCAAGAGACACATTGGCATTCGAGAAGTCTTCAATAGTTGCACTAGCCTTTGCTGAACTACTTGTTGTAATTGTTGCCAACTTAGTCAATCCCTCGGTTATACAGCTACTCGAAGACCGGGCCGCAAACGACCTTCTTCAGCCCCCCCAACTGCCCTGAGGCCTTGTCCAACTGCTCCTGGATAGCAGCAACTTTACCTTGAGCTTCACTGACGTCGATATAGCTGGCATCTCTTTCTTGGACAGCAGCAAGGTCCATCTTTGCCTTCTCTAAAGCTTCAGAATCAAGTTTGGCTTTTTTCTCTAGAGAGCTTATTTTCTTATTCGACTTCTTAATCTCGGCGGACTGCTCCTTCATCCTCTTCAAGAAGGCGAAGCTACTCTCTAGAGGCTCTATAAAATAAAAACAGAGAAAATGCTAAGTACCAAAACTGCAAGGACTTAAACTAAAAAGTACCCAAAGTCAAGACGCTTACCTAAACCTATTGTATCACTAGAAGATCACGGATCTCCTCAAAAACCTCCTCTGTGAGCTCGAAAACATCCTTAGGCAACATGACAGCCTGCTCGAGGGCCAAACTAGTGTCGTGGTCCTTGGTAGAGTCAATCAGTGGAGAAGTTAGGCTTCCAAAGCTCAGTGCGATCACTAAAAGAAGGGAGGAAAGCCGAGCTCGTCTCCCCTTTCTTTTTCTTGGACTTCTTAGAGGGGCCCCATGCGAGTTGTTTCCCCTTGCACTTGTCCAGCAAATGTGCCTCTAATGAACTCGGTTCAACCTCAGCCTAGCAGTTAGTGCCAAAACTAAAGGAGGGGCTATCATTGGCATCTGACTGATGGGGGCAACTAATGCAATGAGAGGAGTGGCAAGTGGCATGGACTTCTTCTAGCTGGAGGTCTGAACCTTGGAGTGAGCTATCTCAATCTCACCTATGAATTAGAGCGGGGCGTAGGTGAGGTAGTCTGAATGTTTGGAATCCAAGATCGAGATTAGAATGGGCTCAATGGTAGGAACTTCGACCTCAGCCGTGGGAAGCACCCGATTCCTTCTTTTGTTCAGCATGAGCTGGCTCACTATTTCCTCTCCTTCCTCCTCCTCATTGTCTAAAGAGTCCGAAGAAGTGTAGGTTGAGGAGCTCGAAGTGATTCCCTCCTCCCAACCTAGAACTTGGGCGAGGGGCACGTCCTCGTTGAGCTCAGCACTGAGATCGTCCGAGCTGAAATTACCTCATCAAGGAGCTTGACCTTCAATACACAGGGAAAAGATCGTGATCCTACCGAGCTCGTCGGCCTTGTACGGGATCACGTGGCGGTAGACAAGCTCTTAGGCGAGGGGATCTATTACCTTCCTTGAAGCTCGCCTATTGTTCACAGCTTGGATGACTGCCTTGCACTCTTCAGATCGATTCTTGAATTGGTCGTTAAAATATGTACAACAACAAAGACATGTACAAGTATAAAAAATTCACAAGCATGAAAATTACAGATTTGATAAAGTGAAACTTATTGTCCAGAAGACGGCCATTGTACCTTGGGAACGAGAAGAGACCATCGTCCCCAGCTCAGAATTCCCATTTACCTAATACTCATTGAGTTGGCGCATCAAGGTTTCTACCGCGAGCACGGTTCAAAAGAAGTTGATGAAGACTTGCATGAAGGTGAGCTAGCAACGTGCCATTACCTCTTTCAGCATCGGGCTGATGGGGAACCAGAGCCCCACTTGGTGGATCATCCAAGTACAAACCGGGATGCGGTCCTCGTTGCCCTTGACTAAGTTTGCATCCTCGTTTGGCCCAAGATGCTCTATTTGAATGTCTTTGGGTATGCATGGTCGGTTCTATATTTGTTCAAGGCTACATTGTCATGGACCAATAGCTGAGCTCGGTTCAATTCCATAGTTTGAAAATAGGAACAAGTCAGTTAGAACGAGCTCATCCAGATAATTGTAACGAGCTTTTGAGAGTAGAGTCAGACGAGGCCACTATGAGCACCAAGCTCTGCCCCACAAGGACTAATTACTATTTTCTAAGAGACGACAATCAGTCCCCCTACTACCTTGAACCTATCTCGGCAATAGAGGGGTCTGAGGGACAAAACCCTAAGGCCAGCAATTTTAGTCCTACATGGCAACCCGAACCCATTTCATCAGAAAAAACGATTTAAAGCGACCCAGTTTCTAGAAACTCATAAAAGGTACAGAGCTCCAGCAATGGTGGACAAGCCATAACCCAGGAACTTGAGATAGCCAACTAAAGAAGCAAAAAATTCAAAGTAAATTCATAGGAATCAAGCACAGAAATGAAAATAAGACTAGGGCAAAAAACACAAATAAAAAATTACCAGAAAAATTGTAGAAGAAAAGTGGAGATCAGAAACTTACCAAAAAGTCCGAAGGAGGTTAACGATAGAAGGTCTGATCGACGTGGAGATCGAAGAACAATCGCCAACAACCGAAACGGAGATCACTGACTAATCATACCCAGACGCGTGGCTCAAATAGTACAGTGAAATGATAGACTTAAATAGTACGAAGACAGCTAGCAGGCATTTCCGTGGCCGCCAAGCTCCGGCCTCAAAGGATGAACACATCAGTTCACATCACATTGACTTGGACGGGTCTGCGTGCTGCATAAAGCATGAAAAATATAAAGATAATCATTATTGATTATAAGAGGAGATTAAATTATGTACGTATGCAGCAAGCATAAAAAAGAAACTTACGTACATTCATCACTTATTAACACAACAAAAGTTTATTGAAAAAATCAAAGAACTTGGATAATTAATTATTCTCAATAAATTTATAAAATGTCAAAGAATAATTGGATGCGCATAAACTCTTTGTTTACGCTGTATGTGCAAAGAATTTAATCTATTTTAAGAAAACTAAATTTTAAACGCGTCGAAAGCTAACCATAATCCATCACTTATTGTCCAGAGTTCAGCCACGATATTGATATTAATGTGCAATGATTAAGAAAAAAACACTAATGAAATGCCTATGAACATCACAAAAGATACACCGACGCCAACCACACCAGGGTTATAGGCTGAGGCGCCATCAACATTGAGGCTATGTTGGGATACATGAATTTAAAATTTAGAGATTTTAAATTATTGTTCCAAATTTTTGGAGTAATGGATAGCGGATATACAAATTGATTAGATATCAAGGAAAATCACCCATAGAATTACAAATTGATTAGATATCAAGGAAAATCACCCATAGAATTTCAAGAGCGAAACAAAAAGATCTCAAATAACTTTAAATTGGATGTTATTTGACAAACCCTCCACATCGCTCATCTGTCTCTCTCCTCTCTTTCTCGTCTCTCTTTCCAAGTTAGGTTTTCATTGAAATTCATGTAATTAAAAATTTTAATTTTCAATAAAATAAAATATATCAAAATAGATAATTTGAAATCCACATATCCAAACATAGCATAATAGTCTCTAAAGTGCCTTCATTGTACATTGGCTTCCATTATTTTAATTTTTTCAATTTAGTCCCTTTCCATCGCTAACGGACTGTCCAATTGATCTCAGAACACACGATTTGACTATTTTATAAGCATCATTAATTACTCTTTCATCTTTCTTTTTGCTATAGAAAAGAAATATTCTCATTAATCCACGAACCCATTTTGTGGCCATTTTTCCATAAAGAAGACTCACTTTTTTTTCCAGTAAATTGCTTTGTGCTTACAGATGAACAGCCTTAAGCATGACAGGGAATTGCCACTACAGAAGCATCCATTAATCTGACCATCACACATTCATCACAAAACCCTTGATAGCAACAATTTAATCTTTTTTGACTCAATGAGAATTGATCAATGACTATTTGTACACCTCATGAAGTAGTTACTCTCCAAAACCGTAATTCTTAATATCAAAAGTGATTCCCAACAAATCCCATATTCAGTTTCTTGTGGTTGAAGTTTGCTTCACGTTGCTCTTCAAAAATATTTGACAAAAAAGTTGTGGAAAACGGTGAAGTTGAGGGGTTGATGATTGTGCTATGCATTATTTGGCTGGTGTGTCATATCATACTCTCCAAAACCCTAATTCTTAATATCAAAAGTGATTCCCAACAAATTCCATATTCAGTTTCTTGTGGTTGAAGTTTGCTTCACGTTGCTCTTCAAAAATATTTGGAAAAAAAGTCGTGGAAAATGGTGAAGTTGAGGGGTTGATGATTGTGACATGCATTATTTGGATGGTGTGTCATATCATAACATTCCGTGATTAAA
>BRYF01000016.1:17268983-17273983 GCA_030159135.1 Actinidia polygama | reverse complement strand
CGGATCTGCTAGTTGCGGAAAATTGGTTAGAGCAAGTGACACGAGCGCTAGACACAATCTTGGTGACTGAGGAGGAATTGAGGGTTTTGTTTGCATTCTATCAATTGCAAGGGGATGCCCTCCAATGGTGGAAGACCGTAGAGGAAGGTGTTGCAAAGAAGTGGGAGCCATTCAAGAAGGTTTTTTTTTATCAGTACTTTACGGATACGGCCAAGGAGGCGTTAAGGATGGAATTCATTAATTTGGTACAAGGGAGTATGACGGTGGCACAATATGAGGCCAAGTTTACGAGTTTGTCGAGGTTTGTGAAGGCATTCGTGTCGACGGAGGAAGAGAAAGCGAAACAGTTCATGAGAGGGCTTAGGCCTTCCATAAGGAACAAGATAGCTGGGAATTTGATCAAAGTGTACTCTATCATGGTTAGCTCTACAGCGGCCATTGAGGAAACTTTGAATGAGACAAGAAAGATTGTGAATCCCAAATCTCAACGTGAGGGGACTAGCAATCAGTCTGACGGGCGTTCTTTTAAGAAGCCAAAAAGTTCTGCTACACAGCAGCAAAATCTAGTGAGGTCTTTACCCGCCACTTCTATAGTATCATCTGGCCAGACTTCTCGGGGAGGGCCGACTTGTTTTGGTTGTCACCAGTTTGGTCATCGGGGTGCGGACTGCCCTCTAAAAGGGCAGCTGAGGTAGTCGCAACCAAGGGCACAGTCACACAATCAGGCACAAGATCGGACACAAACTAGAGGATCACCCATTTATTTTCAATGTGGTCAAATTGGGCATATCATGAGACAGTGCACGCAGATGGGGAACAATCAAGGAGCTATGGGATCGCAGCAACCTATACGATCGATTCAGGCCTCGATGGCCATTCCATCAAATACATCAGCACAGACTTCATATCAGTCCGTACCACAGGCTATAACTCAACAAGGTCAAAGGACCTCAACAAGGTCAAAGGACCCAGGGGCAGGTTTACGCTATGACTTTAACAGCAGGACCATCGGGGACAGTAGGGCAACATGAGCAACAGTTGGATACCTCTGTAGTACAAGGTACTTTTCTTGTATTTAATTCGTGGGCTCGTGGTCTCATAGACACGGGAGCATCACATTCATTCATCGCATCATCTTTTGCTTTGGCATTGGGATTGGAGGTTGAAGTATTAGATTTAGTGCTTACGTTAGACACCCCAGTTGGAGGTAGGACAACTTTGAGACAAGTTTGTAAATCTAGTGAGATTGAAATTGGTGATCGACGTTTTGTGTTCGACCTTATCATGCTAGATATGACTAGTTTCGACGTGATACTTGGTATGGATTGGTTGATTGGCTATCGAGCCATGATAGATTGCGTCCTGCATAGGGTTACCTTTTGTACCCCAGAGGGAGATCGTTTTTATTTTGTGAGAGATCGAGGGTATGGTTTCGTTCCATTGTCTACCAATGTGCATAGACAAGGGGAGTTGTATTTCCTTTTCTCGGCTCGTTTAGTCGACGAGGGTAGCGAAGTTAATATGGCATTGCCACCGGTTGTTTGCAACTTTTCGGACGTCTTTCCGGAGGATTTGATGGAATTACCACTGCAACGAGAGATTGAATTCTCCATTAATCTTATACCGGGCGCCGCGCCCATTTTGGTACCACCAAAATCTTCCAATTTTAGTGGAAGCGAATGAAGAAAGACGTTGCCTTGTTCGTTTCGAGGTGTTTGACTTGTCAACAAGTGAAAGCCGAACACCAGAAACCCGTTGGTTTGTTACAACCGTTACCGGTTGCAGAGTGGAAATGGGAGCATATCACGATGGACTTTGTGATGGATTTGCCTAAGTCTTTGAGAGGGCACGACGCCGTTTGGGTTATAGTTGATCGTTTGACAAAATTCGCACATTTTCTTCCCATTCGTCTGTCAAATTCGGTAGAGGATCTTGGCATTCTTTATGTTCGAGAAATCGTTAGACTTCATGGGGTTCCAGTATCTATCGTTTTGGATAGAGATCCGCATTTTACATCGCTCTTTTGGAAGGGGATGCAATCCGCTCTTGGTTCGGATTTGAGGCTTAGCACGGTGTTTCATCTTCAAAACGACGGGCAGTCTGAGCGTACTATTCAAATATTGGAGGACATGCTTCGGGCATGTGTACTTGACTTTGGGCGATCATGGGAGGATCATCTCCACTTAGTGGAATTCGCGTATAACAATAGTTATCAAGTGAGAGTTGGGATGGCGCCTTTTGAGGCGTTATATGGAAGACCTTGTAGGTCACCCGTGTGTTGGACTGACGTTGGGGAAGCAGCGCTTGTGAAGTCAGATTTGGTGCGTGATACAACCGAGAAGGTAGTCTTGATTAGGAAGCGTTTACTCACGGCACAGAGTCGTCAAAAGAGTTACGTCGATCGGAGGAAACGTCACTTGGAGTATACCGTTGGAGATCACGTATTCTTGAGAGTTTCACCAAAGAAGGGATTGATGCGTTTTGGGCATAGCGCCAAGCTATCGCCAAGGTTTATTGGGCCGTTTGATATTCTTGATCGTATTGGAGCCGTGGCATACTGTAACACCCCGCATCCGTAAATCCCATTAATTACGTATATTATGACGTGTATAATAATTAAAGGGAGTAATATAAGTTTAAGGGTCTAAATGAACCCATTTAGGTTAGTCAATATTCAAAAGCCCTAAACTTATAAAATTTTGCCCAGGATCCTTCTTAGCGTTCGAACGCCAGGATGAGTGTTCGAACGGTCGAGCATTTTGCCTAGGCGTTCGAACGCCCATTGACAGCACATTTGGAGCGTTCGAACGGTAAGGCCAAAAACCCAAATTTCAAGTCTCGCATGTTTCGAACTGTAAGCAACAGCGTTCGAACCCTGCCAAGCCAAATCCTTCTAAGCGTTCGAACGCCAAAAAGGAGCGTTCGAATGCCCACAGTGTAAACGGAGAAATGAAAAAGGGAACACGAACTAAAATGGGGAAAGACCACATGGGATCATTTCCCAACTCAGCCTTTCACAGCCACTCATATATACACACTTACTCTTCACTCCTTCACAACACACACACACACACCCATTTACGGGTAGAGAGAGAGAGAAGAGAGGAAAGGAAGATAAGAGAAAGAAAGAAAGAAAGAAAGGGAAAAAGAAAGAGGATCAAGGCAAATAGAAACCATATTTGAAGCTCAAGGAAGCTAGGAAGGAAAGGTATAAGCTCAAAAATCCATATATATATATATATATATATATATGTGTGTGTGTGTGTGTTGTATGTTAGGGTTTTGGGTTGTCTTAATCTTAGATCCCTTTGGTGTTAATAGTTTCTTTCCTCCCATTTTGAGTTATTTTAGTTCCCTTGAGTTGTATTTGGTACCTTAGAAAACTTGAAAAGGATTGGAGTTGATTTGGGAAGCTTTTGGTAAAATTTAGTAAGATCAGCTACTGTTCATGTCACTGAACGCAGGGAGCGTTCGAACGCCCAAGAACAGCGTTCGAACGGTCTAGCGTTCGAACGCCCAGAAGAGAGTTCGAACGGCCAAGCGTTCGAACGCCATTGGAAGAACACTTTTGAACGTTCGAACGCCCAGACCATTTTTAGGCAGAATTGAACTTTTTCCCTAAGGCTTAGTGAGTTTGACCAAGGTTTTTTAGGTAATTAATTGACCTATATAAGTCCTTAGACCATGTTAAGAGATTTTTAACCTAGTATTAATAATTCCTTACTTCGCTTGTAGGGACACGCAGTCTAGAATCTAGCCAAGGAGATCCAGGTGAGTAACACGATGCTATGGACAAAATTATGTATTTTCAAAAACGTTTTCAAAGTATATTATGCATATACAAATGTTTTTCATGCTTTCAATGCATTAAATGTATTTGCAATGTAAATGCCATGTCTTGCAAAAGTATGCAATGTTTATGCTATGTATGAAAACCATGGATGCTTGGTTTATACGAAAACAAGTATGTTCAAATTATATGCATGTGACATTCGGGGTCCTCACTGACGGGAATTAAATAAAGTCAGTCAGTCCTAAAAGGTAGATGGGAGGACGTGAAATAAAGCCATCTACAAAAGAGATATCTCAGGCCAAAAGAGCCACCCGACCTATATGGTCATCATGTCATGCCGGGTTGTTACGTTTTTAAGATATGCTATGTATGTTTATGAAAGCATGTGATGCCATGTTTATGAAAGTTAAATGTTCAAGAAATGTATATGATGCTCACATTGCTTACGCTATGCTATGCCATGTATGATATAAAATGATCCATGGTATTTTACGTTCATGCATTCGTTGTTATTCACTAAGTTTTGGCTTATGTTTTAGAAAAACAAATTTCAGGTAGTCAATCCGAGGAGCCGAAAGGAGGTTGGACAAGTCAGACTTAGTTTTGTAAGCCCGAGAGGCTTTATGTTGTATTGTAAGGGCGAGACCCTATATTATGTATTTAGTCTATGTAAGTTTGAAGTTTGATTTGGGATGTATGTAAATTGAAATACATAGGCACAGCTCTGTATACTGTATGGACATACACACTTTGTTATTTTTAGATACTATGACGTTTCCTCGAAAAGAAAAATTATTAGCATTATAAATGCACATGCACAGGTGATCAACCGGAAGAAATGGTAAGTTGGCATTGGCGGGTCAGCCGCCGGCCATCACGCGCCCACGATCCGCATAGGCCGGGTTGCGGGGCGTGACACATACCGTCTTGCTTTACCACCAAGGTTGGCCAATATACACAATGTGTTTCATGTTTCAATGTTACGGAAGTATGAGCCCAATTCTTCACATGTTTTGGATTGGGGAGATTTTGATATTAACGAAGATATCACATATGAGGAGCGACCTATTCGAGTATTGGACACGTGTGAACAATTTCTTAGAGGGAAAACCATTCCATTGGTGAAAGTCTTGTGGCTTCATCACGGCATGGAGGAGGCGACATGGGAACGCGAGTCCGAAGTTCGCGTAAAATATCCAGATCTTTT
>BRYF01000016.1:17253983-17258983 GCA_030159135.1 Actinidia polygama | reverse complement strand
CCCAAGTACTCACCGAGATTAAGAACGAAGAGTTCGTCAAATAGCCCAGAAAAATCGAGACCGATCCACGAAAGAGAAATAAGAACAAGTATTGTGAATTTCAATGGGACCATGGCCACAACACTGAAGATTGCTTCCATCTGAAAGAGCATATAGCCGACCTTATCAAAAGAGGATATTTGAGAAAGTATGTAGCTAATCGCCTGCCTCCCCATTTGACAGAAAGGAGATATGGCGATAACCGACCAACGGAGGGAGACATACAAGTAATTCATGGTAGATTCGGATCAGGAAGATGATCAAGTTCATCTAGGAAGAGGTATGCTAGGAGCGCCAGTGGGCGAGTTGACGAGGAAATCTACAACCTCTACTCGCCCGTTTTTTATGCTCATCCACCCATCACCGTCAACAATGATGATCTAAGAGGCCTCCATCTTCCCCATGACGATGCCTTGGTCGTATCAGCTGTCATCGCCAATTTCAACGTTCAGCGAATTTTAATTGACAATGGGAGCTCAGCGGATATTTTGTTCATCTCGGCTTTTGAAAAAATAAAGATCGAGCTAGATAAACTCCATCCCTTCCATACCCCATTAGTAGGTTTTGGAGGAAATATGACGCATCTGCTTGGATGGATCAAATTGCCGATAACCTTGGGAACGGATCCGCATCAGATTACGACTTGGCAAGACTTCATCGTTGTAATCCCTTCGCCCTACAATCCAATTCTAGGTTGTCCTACCTTGGGAGGAGTGAAAGCAATCACCTCAACCTACCACCTAAAGATGAAATTTTCCACTTCTAAGGGAGTGGGTGAAGTGAGAGGCGATCAAAAGGTGGCGAGACAATGCTTCATTTTGGCCATGAAGACGGAAATCCCCTCAAAAATCCAATAGCAATTACAGATCGTCGAGGCCGAGATGGAGCCTTTAAGGGACGAGGTGGAATTGGTTGTCCTGGAAGATCCCTGAGAAACCGAAAACGTCAAACCCCTTGAAGAAATTACTCCAATCTCCATACACCCAGATTATCCGGATCGCCATGTCATGATCAATACCGAGCTAACCAACGAACTGCGCTCCGCACTAATAAAATTCTTGAAGAAAAACTTTGACGTCTTCTCTTGATCACAAGGCGATGTCCCTGGCATTGACCCCCAAGTCGCCACACATAAATTGTACACCAATCCCGAATATCCCCCAGTTCGCCAGAAGCGAAGAAAATTCGCCCTTTAACACCTAAAGGTTATCGAAGAATAAGTGGCTAAGCTCGTTAAAGACAACGTTATCAAGGAAGCCCATTACCCTGAGTGGCTTGTCAATGTCGTTGTCGCCCCTAAAAAGGGGAGAAATGGAGAGTATGCGTTGACTTTACCGATCTCAAAAGGCGTGCCCAAAAGACAATTTTTCTTTGCCTAAAATTGACCTGATAATCGATGCTACATCTAAACATGAGCTCATAAGTTTCATGGATGCCTTCTCCGGTTATCATCAGATCAAAATGTTCCCTTTCAATGTGAAAAAGACTTCTTTCATCACAGAACGAGGGTTATATTGCTATAAGATCATGCCATTTGGACTAAAAAATGCCGGAGCGACGTAACAGAGATTGGTCAATAGAATATTCAAGGAATTGGGAAGATGATGGAGGTGTATATCGACGACATGTAAGTCAAAAGTCTTAAGGCAGCCGATCACATCGCCCACCTGGAGGAAGCGTTTGGCATCCTACCAAAACACCGGATGATGCTGAATCCTTCAAAATGTATTTTCAAAGTATCATCTGGAAAATTCCTTGGATTTTTGGTAACCAAACGTGGAATCGAGGCACACCCAGATCAGATTCAGGCCCTTCTCGACATTAGTTCACCCAGGAACATCCACGAGGTGCAACAATTGACTGGGAGAGTTGCCATCGTCAACAGATTTGTTTTCAAATTAGCCGACAAGTGTCTCCCATCTTTCAAATCCTGAGAAAATATTAAACTTTCCAATGGAACGAAAAATCAGAGATAGCATTTTGGCAGCTCAAAAAGTATCTCGGCTTGCCACCCTTGCTCACTGTTCCGATCACGGGCGAGGAGTTAATTGTATACCTTTCCATCTCGCCCACAGCGGTGAGTGTCGCACTAATCTGAGAAGAAGACCGGGGTTCAAAAACCGATATATTACGTCAGCAAAGTCCTAAAGGGAGTGGAGACCATGTATCTGAAAATCGAGAAGCTCGCCTACGCCCTCCTTATCACCGCTAGAAAACTTCGCCATTATTTCCAAGCACATCCAATAACTGTGACAATTGATCAACCATTAAAACAAATTCTCCAACGACCTGAAACTTCAGGAAGACTCCTCAAATGGTCCATCGAACTAAATGAATTCCTTATTAATTACAAACCAAAGATGGCGATTAAATGCCAGGCCTTAGCTGATTTTATCGCTGAATTCACGCATGATATTGTAGAAGAACCCGAGAATATCCCCGAGGTGGAAACCACCAAACAATCAAAACCTAATGTGGACCTTGCCAGATGGGAATTATTTGTAGGCGGATTGTCAAATCATCACGGATGTGGTGCGAGACTTGTCCAGAAAACTCCCTCGGGCGAGCATGTGGAATATGCCATACGCATAGGATTCTGCGCCACCAATAATGAAGCCGAAGATGAAGCTCTTCTCGCCGGACTCAGAGTGGCAACTTATTTTGGTGTGGATTCCCTATACATCTTCAATAATTCCCAATTGGTGGTAAATCAAGTTCAAGAAGATTACCTTGACAAGGATACAATAATGATGGCCTATCTGGATGAAGCGAAAGCTATATTGGGGAAAATAAAAGATTTTAAAATTTATCAAATTCCGAGAGAAGAAAATAAGCAAGCTGATGCTTTAGCTAACCTCGCCTCAGCTTTTGACTTCATCTCAGATAGAAACATACCCCTGAAATTCTTAGCCAACCCAAGTATTGAGGTCGCCAAATCAATCTGTCCAATAGACTTCGTGCCAACATGGATAGACAACATCGTTACATATCTTCAAAGGGACTGTTGCCAGAAGACAAGTTACAAGCTTGGCGGATCCAGTACAGGTCAACCTCGGTCTTCGTCGCCCGTTCACTCAAATTGGCCAAATTGTTCTCCGCCTTGAAAGCCCGATTTTGGGCTTTAACCAACTCGAGTTCGGCCAAGTCTGCGCGAGTGAGCTGGAAATGATAGTCATTTTGGTGGTCTTGGCTTCGGAGGGCGAGAGAAGAGATGAGGACAACCGCCTGCTACAAATAACCTTACGTGAGCGCCAGAAAAAATAAGATTACAAGTAAAACAATGTAAACTGCCAAGTACCTGGCCAAGGGCGTAGAAGGATTTGGTGACCAATTTGTCGGTACTGAACTGATCCACCTTCTTCTTGTCGGTGGGCAGGATCACGCCAGAAATTATTTTTTGTGCCATCGGGGCACTTGACATCACCGAAGCCCCGGGGCTTAAGTTTTGACCCGGCGAGTTGGATGGACCCTTTCCTGGCGCCAATGGTCGCCGAGCTACATTACTCGCCCTCTTATGGATTTAGTCTTCTTAGGAGGGGGCGGCAGCATAGCCTCCTTGCCCTTGCCCAAGGAATCACCCTTCTCGGTGGGCGAGGAGTCGTAAGCGCCATCCCTAGGCCTCTTCTCCTGGATCACTATCCCCTTCAATGGTGGGATAGCCTCCACCCCTTAGCTTGCGTCCTTAGTCGCGACCTTTTTTTCCCTTGCCTTTTTGGTAAGGGTGGACAGGCTGATTCGAAACGACATAGTTGCAAGATCAAACGAAAATTAGGCGACAAAAGATAAAATTAAGAAAAAGGTAAAAGGTAATATCATCAGATCTAAGCTCGGGGGGCAATTCCAAGTCTGATCCGGACTCCAACTTAGAGTCCGAGCTGGAGCTCGGAAGTCCCGATAAAAAATCCTTTGACAAAAGTTTCGAGAAAGGATCTCTAACCCTGCCCCCTAACCACCTAAGTAGAGTCAGATCCGGAATGTCAAGAAGAGCCCTCCTAGCTATTCTTCCTATTTCTCCCCTAATAATTCTTAAGCATTCTATGGAGCCACTTCGGATAGGACTATTGCGCAGAAGGTCTCCTCGGGAGGGATGAAACTCACCCTCGTCGCCCGAAGTACTTTTGCCTCCCTCAGTTTGGGTATTCTCGCCACCATTGGACGAGATCTCCATGCGACCACGGGAGAAGTACTTCCGGAAAGTCTTGAAAGAAAGGACCTTCGGGATCTCGAAATAGCACCCGGGATCAATTTTGTCAAGGAACTATAATCCTTTTCATCTCGATCTTGGATAGGGTGGGCAACTTGTTGACCCGTTTCTCTGAAAATAACCATTAACGTCAATAAGGTGAGCTAAAGTACATTGGCAAAATTCAAGCTAAATTAAAAGTGCAACCTGGCACGCCCCAAGTCCAGGGAACTCACGAGACTCCTTCACCCAAGGGCGTGCTGGGAAAGAATTCCCATTTATCTCCTGAGGCGAAGAAGAACCTCTTTTTCCATCTTTTGACGTTGCTCGGCGCCCCTCCCAGTATGTTCTTGTCGGGCCTGGACTTGAAGTAGTACCATCCCGATTCTGGCAGTGGGCTGAGGGAATACATGCACCTAAACTCGTCACAGAACATGTGGCGTTTGAAATATTGACAAATGACTAACAAGTAGATGACACTTTGCCAGGCATTTGGAGAAAGTTGTGAAGGACAAATCTTGTAATGGTTTAGTATCCTCCTAACGATAGGATGGATAGGGAACCTAAGACCGGCTAGAAAGGCAGCCTCGTAAAAGGCCACCTCGTTTGGGCGAGCAGACAAAATTGTCTCTCCCTCCCCGGGAATCCTTGTTTGGACCCTGGAGGGAAAAAAGTATGTTTTCCTAAGATGATTTAAGTCGCCTTGGGTTATTATGTTGACCTCGTTGGCAAGATTAAAGGTGTCCATATTGGCAGGTATATTACCGTGAATAGAGTC
>BRYF01000016.1:17208983-17221483 GCA_030159135.1 Actinidia polygama | reverse complement strand
AAAAATGAGTTAGCCATAATTTCTGACTTTGAAAAATTGCTTGCAAGTTTGAAAAATGAGTTAGCCATAATTTCTGACTTTGAAAAATTGCTTGCAAGTTTGAAAAATTGATGAGCCATAATTTCTGACTTTGAAAATTTGATTACAAGTTTGAAAAATAGTGTCTAACTTTGAAAACTTGATTGAAAGTTTGAAAATTAGCTATCAAATTTTAAATTATCTCCAAAGGTTATATTCTTGCTAAGATCTATAAATACCTATCTTTAGCTCTCATTTTTACAAGACACAAAGTGAGAAACAAAAGCTTAGAACTCAAAGCATTCTTCATTTTCAGATATTCAATATCCGTTGAGCCTTTGAAGTTTAATTCATACAAGAGTTCTAGTGAGAGATTTTATTGTAAAAGCTTCATTTATATATCTTTCTCAAAAAGGAGAATTGTCATTGTGAGAGAAATCTCAAAATCCTATCCATAGTAAATTGTGTCAAGAGGGTTGGTGTGACCCTTGTGAGGTGAGAAGGTTTCTCCACCTTGTAAACAAGAGAGGTGTACTCTTGGTGTGTAAAGGTTTGAACTCGACCTGTAAGGAGTTTGGATTAGTGGATTGAAATCTCAAGTGGTGTGCTTGAGGAGTTGACGTAGGTCAGGTAGACCGAACCACGATAAATCGCCGAGTTTGAATCTCTCTATCCCTTTCTCTTTATTATTGTGCTCATATTGATATTATCTGTTTTATACTCATTTTTATATTATTTTAAACTCTTAACTCGGTAGAATTTTTATTAAAAGAAAAGTTTGCCATCAACCCTATTCACCCCCCCTCTAGGGTTGATTATCTCGGTAACAGTACGAAGATTATAAAAAGTAAGAGGCTCAAAAAAGGATTACTTGGAACAAAGAAGATTTTGCTCTATCTCTATTTTTCTATCTTCCTCTTTATTTTCTTTCCCTATCTGTCTCTCTTCTCCATCGAATTCTCTCTTTCAAGCTCTGTTTCTTTCTCCCTTCTATATTTTCCTTTTTGGCGTACAAGTTCCCATCTTACTTACTAAGAGGATAAAGTGGGTATCGGTTTGTTGACTTTATGGTTGGTTAGGTGGTGAATCACCCCCACCATGTGGTCCACATTGCCCATTCCATGTATAGCTAACATGTGTCCTAAAAGTGGGACATGTGCCTAGCTTTTTATTTCGTTTTATTAGAAAATCTTTTTAGGTAAAAATTCTATTATCATAAAAATCCCAAAAAATTACTAAAATTCTACTAGTGTATTTATATATTTTTCTTTACTTTAACAAAGTAAAAATAATTAAGGGTCGAGAGTATTACAAATGCAGTTGGTGCTCTAATGTACGCTATGGTTTATATGAGATCGGATATTTCATATGTTGTTAGCATGGTTAGCAGGGATATGCACGACACAGGGAAAGTTCACTAGCAAACTGTGAAAGGGATTCTACGATATATTCATAGTACGGTCATTATTCAAAAGGTTATATTCATTATACTGGTGATCTTGACAAACGATGATCAATGACTGGATGTATTTTTACTATGATTGGTTGACTAGTTAATTGGCGTTCTACTCTTTAGTCTATAGTTGTTTTGTCCACGACTAAAGCATAGTACATTGTAGTGCCAAAAGCTTTTAAGGAAGCTATCTGGCTACATGGTTTGATCAATGACTTAGGGATTTCTTAGGAGCATATTAGAGTTTTTTGTGACACTCAGAGCGCTATGTGTTTAGTGAAGAATTATGTTTATCATACTCGTACCAAGCACATTTATGTCAGGTTCTATTTTTTTAGAGAAATTCTGAATGAAGGAGATATATTTATTGAGAAAATTTGTACGGTAGACAACCCTATTGATATGATGACAAAAGTTATTTTTGAGTCAAGTTTCAACACTGCTTGGACTTGATCAATATATCCCTGTGGCATGGCGCCTAATGGTGCATGGGTGGCAGCATTACTCTATTTGTAAGAAGTTTTGCTAAGGTGGAGATTGTTAGATTTGGCTTCAAACTCCTAGTTGGATTTGGCTTCAAACTGTCAACCTATAAAAGGACTTCTAGTGAAAGTCCTAAACACAACACAACTATAGAAGAAAAAATGTCTTTCTGCTTTCTCTCTGTCAAATATGTCTCTCTATCTTAGATTTTTTGTCTTTTTTATTTTGAAATATCTGTGAACTTAACAGATATGCATTTGTTTCTCAAGTATAGTTAAGAGCTATCACCCAAGGAGGTAGCCAATTTTATTGAAGCTCATACATCATTGTGTCTGTAGGTGCGTGTGTTTCTGAATGTGTGTGATTGCTAATTCGATTTTTAGCACAACACAAACATGGTACGAGAGTGCAATGCTTCTAAATACATAACCAAAACCGTCTTGCAACTGAAATTGTCAGCAATACTCTTAGTCTCAAATTGGTTAAAAGTGATTCTCAACACTATAATATAAGTTCTGAATTACATATTTTTCCATATTTTGCAAGTTGAGCGAGTTCAGATAGGTTAAAGGTCTCACCAAGACCAACCCATGGTGTACCAATTTACTAAAGCTTATCAATCCGAGCCAAATCTGGCGTCGGGGTTTGAGGTATTTCTACTCAAGCCTAGCTCGTACTTCATCTACTTGACTTGGGTTAAGCGGCGTTGCCCAAAAAATTCAAGATGAAAGTAGTTCAAAAATATTTTTCTACACAATTTAGAGGATTAATGTCATGTAAAAGACAATTAGTGGTCGTGATGATGTTTTTGTAGTTCATATGCGAAGAGATTTAGGAAAAAGAATAGTCAAAATATCATTAAAGATACTTACAAATTATATTTATAACTCAAATTTAGTTCAAGGATGAAAACTAATTAGCAAATATTGGAATAATATGCGCATATATATATATATATATATATATATATATATATATATATATATATATATATATATATTGTTTAAGGAATACATAATCATCCATGTCACATAATAGAATTCGAGCTTCGGGGTGCTCAAGTTGTCCATTATTTCTGCACAAGCCCAATCCAATTTTAATTTGTGCTCTAAAATTTTTACTCAAACTTGGTCTTGTGTTCCAATTTATATGGTTCAAGCCTAAAATTTTTTGAGGTGGCGTCGGGGGTTTTCCTTTTCCATTTCATGTGTATAATTACAATTAATACCTAATTATACATACTTTCATATCTGAATATACATGTTAGCATTCAAGAATGAATTTGGACCATAAAATGATTTATAATTACCAATAATCTTATTTCTCTCATCACACAGCTTTAGATATCCTAGAAAACTAGCCATTGATTGTGACCATCCACAAGACTCTCTCTCATGCATCTTCAATTTTTAGCAACATCACTAAACCTAGTAGTTTCCTTCCTCTCCACAATTTTCCAATCTTGGCAGGCCTACACATAACCCAAGTTTCCTAATTCTCTCATCACTTTTCTCTAACTCTTGGCAAGGTTATAATCCTGGCTAGCTATTCTTTATCCCTAAAATTATTTACCCTTTGTCCGAAAACACTTTCAATCCTTTTGTCCTCAAACACTATCAGTAGTATAAATTGGTGAGAATTTCGAAACACGTGGATATTAGGCAAGGAAGAAGGGACTGAATTTATGTTGCTATGGAAGAAGGGACAAGGAGTTTTTGTGACAGAGAATCCCGCACCAATAATTAGCACGAAAGCAAAATCCACTAATTTGTGACATATCATATGATTAACAACAAATTGACAAAAGGAGTTAAGTCAGGGGTTGGCTTGGTAGTCTAAACTTGAGATTTAGAGGTTTACTCTCTTTCAAAGTCTTAGGTTCGAAACCTCTTAGATGCTATCAATTCTTAAATTGGGTCAGCACAACTCACTCCTAACTTTAATTCAGTCTCTCATTAGTGAATAGTGGAATTAGTTCACAAATTAATAAATTCTTGAACCGAATATCGAATTATCGAAAAGAGAGAATCCCCTACCAATAACTAACACGAGAAGCAAAATCCATTTAATTAATCCCTTTGTGACATATCATATGATATGATTAACAAATTTTGATAAACAAATTTGGTTCGCACAACATTATGTTAAGTTAATTGCTTAATTTCTTAAGAACCCATTAGGTGTTTGACACCAAGCTGCTTGATTCAACACATTAGCAAGTGCAAGCTGGCCTCACCCACTAGATTTTTGGGCCATAAGTTGCGTAATTCCACGTAGGCATGTTGGTAGACACACAATTTTGCGTTGTGCATAGAGAGAAGGGAAGAAGGCATGTGCATCAGAAAGACACTTCTCTCTCTAATCTCTTCCTCTCATATATCCAACTCATCCACGCATTGAATCTAAATATTGATTCTAAATAGACCACCCCTAACTTTTGGTCCCAAGTTCCAACCTTCTAACCCCACTTCCCTAGATATAAGGTGATGTGGGGTAAAATCTCCACCTGTTAATATTCGGAGTTGGGCACATCGCCAAAAAGAATCACATCGCCAATATCTATTGAGATCGCCAATAAGCCTACCCAAATGAGCTGAACAACCTTGACTTATCTTCGAGTCACACCCTTCTTAGTTGAGGTAGTTCATCTCGCCATTAACTATGAGGATCTTATCACCTCTGCCAGTGTTCATATTGCCATTCTATGAGATCGCCATTTGTTCTACATCTTGCAAATTGGCAACGTTGATCACTTCGCCTACCCAAGGACTCCACCTCCATAAGGAATCTAGCTCCATGAGACTTCTTCTCCACCATATCTCCTGCAATTACGGGGCATCCTCCATATGGAATTCTCCTATTTTTACTTTGGTCTTGACAGGATCTCTTTCCTTATTTAGCCATCCGAGGATTACGTCGTGATCCCCATACACGGCTCTCCATTCTCCAACCCCCATCATAAAAAGGTATGACTTAACCCTTGCAATCTCATTCTAAGAGCTCTGGTACTTTGTTCAGCCTAGCTTATATTCTCCTTGGTTTGATGCCCACGCTAGAGGGGTTTTGAGTGGCATCGCCCCGATCAATTATATTTGTTCTTCTATGCAGGTTACCAAGCCTTTGTCGAGGTCACGAGCAATTCTGACTATTGGTTGCTCACCCCCAGATTTATACCACAACAGTTTCGCACCGTATATGGGAATGACATTTCTTAAATTTCTATACACCTGCGAAGCCGTTTGTTACCTAGACCGAGTGCCAGTAGCCCTTTGGATAGTAAAATACATCATATGGCGAACACTAGCCAAGCTCCAGAATAATGCTCTCCTGATACAGATCTTGAGGGCCTTCACCGTGAGATGCATGGGATCGCCGAGCAAATAAGAATCATGAACAAGTATGATGCTCACTTGATACAGATCTTGAGGGCCTTCACCGTGAGATACATGGGATCGCCGAGCAGATAAGAATCATGAACAAGAATAATGCTCACTTGATACAACACCTTACCACAAACTATCCCCCGCCTCCTACCGTAGCACTTGTCCAAGAGGAACCAATCGATCTCTCCGTTCTCATCGATTAGATGACCACGATTCACAAACTCGCCAAAGCACTAGTCAGGCACATTCTATCAGAAGTAGGCGACGCCAATCACCGAGCTTGCACTCTAGGCAATATAGGAGTTCTCCTCTATCAGAATCTTGATCTTTGAGTGAGACTCGTGATTTGAATGACGAGGAAACTAGGAGATAAAGAACATTGCCTCGCCAAAATGAACGAGCTCCTAAATGCCAGAACATGTTTACTACCCAGAAGATCAAGAACCTAGATGCACGGATTGACGCCATCAACACCAGTGCGAGTGCTCCTATAACTGTGGACACTTTGATATGACAAACGTAGCCCCCATTCACTAAGAGAGTGATGAGAACCAGGGTCTCTTCCACATTCAAGTTGCCAACTCAGCTCGGAGTATATGAAGGCAAGATGAATTCAATGGACCATCTTGATTCGTACAAGATATTGATGACACTCCAGGGATACACGGATGAGGTGATGTGCAAGGCTTTTTCTGCTACTTTAAAGGGATCGGCTAGGTCGTGGTTCAGAAAATTATCTCCACAGACCATTGACTCATTTGGCGACCTGAGCAGGCCATTTGTCGCCAATTTTATGAGCTGTAGGATTAGACAGAAAAATGCATCACACCTTTTTACGATTCACCAAAAGGATGGAGAAAATTTGAAAGACTACGTTAAGCTTTTTAACTAGGTCGTTTTGAAAATGGAAGACGCTAGTGATAAGGTGGTGATTATGGCCATGATGGAGGGACTTAGCTCGGGACTGCTATTTAATTCCCTTTCCAAGAACAGTCCAGAGACTCAATCAACACTCCAGAGCAAAGTTGACAAGTATATTGTTGTTGAAGAGTTGGAGAAGGCCAAGTGAAGGAGACGAAGAAGGGATGACCACAAGAGGAAAGAGCCTGATTCCAGGCAAGCTGACTACAGAGATGTGGTGAAAGGCTAGAGGTCAAATCGAGACACCAGGAGGAGGACTAACGATAGATGTCCCCGAATGCCACCTCGCCGACCCGACCTGGTATTTTCATCTCTCAATACTCCCATCACCCAAGTACTCATGGAGATTAAGAACGAAGAATTCATAAAATGGCTTGGGAGAATCAAGACCGACCCTCGGAGGAGAAACAAAAACAAATATTGCGAGTTTCACAGGGACCATGGACATATCACTGAAGACTGCTTCCAACTAAAGGGATAGATAGTCGACCTAATCAAGAGAGGGTATCTCGGAAAGTATGTTGCTGATCACCCGCATCTCAACTCTATTTATTCAATGTCTCGATTTTGATGATAAAGAAACATTATGTTAGTTGCTAATGTCTTTACTTGGCGTGCAGTTCAAAACTCAATTGATAAAGGAAAACATAAAGCACTTTCTACTCAAAAAGTGTCGATACTTATTCATAAGGTGTCGACACTTGAAGACATGAAGCTGATGAAAATCTTAAATAAATCATGAATCTCACTCGATTAAAGATATTAAAAATTATACACATCTACAGAGAAAACATCTTATAGGGTTAAAAGTGATCGATGCTCAAAAAGCCAAGTAAATAAAGAAATACGTTGGGCAAGAAGTGTTGACAGACATTTCAAGGTGTCGCACATGTAGACAAACATGAATCGGGGAATGAAGTGTTGACACATCCTGCTTGAAGTGTCGACACCTGAAGATAGTGAGCAAAGATTCAAATCTGGGAAGATAAGTGTCAACACATATGGATAAAAGAGTCTACACCTATGGACAGTGAGCTATTTGAAATTAAAGTGTCGACACATGCTTTGAAAAGTGTCGACACATGAAGACAGTGTCCAAAGCTACAGAAAGTGTCAACAAATGATTCAAAAAGTGTCGACACCTGAAGACAGTATCCAAATTACAGGAAATGTTAACACATGTGGACAATAGTCAAACCTTTGAAGACAGATGATCAAGTGTCGACACATAACTCATAAAGTATCGACACTGGAGACAGTATTTTCAACTGAAAAAATAAGGCTTGAAGTGTCGACACATATTCCAAAAAGTGATGACACATATGATCAAATGGTTTAGACACAAAAAGTGTTGACACATGTTCTTAAAAGTGTCGACACATGAAAAAGTGTCGACACCTAACGATCAAAAATTTGAATGCAGAGTTGTTTGAATCAGCATTTAATGCTCCACAACTACTACCAATGGTTCAATCTTCTTCAAGCCATTATACACAAGACTCTAAGGGCATTTAACAAGCATATGAGACTACCTTAAACATTTATTCATCATCCAAAGAGCTTCAAAGTCAACATTCCTTGAAAATTCTTTTTGTCTTCAAGAGTTGGCATTTATTGTGTGATTCCACTTCTATCTACTCTATTGAAAGAGTTTATTTTCATCTTGTTAAACCTTCAAATACTTGTACCCTTGTATGTTTAAGTGTAGCTTGGACAAAAATACCTAAAAGATTGAGAGGGTCTTGGACAAAACCTTTTGGAATAACTTGGGGATAAGTTCTTGTGTAAAAGTAAGCTGACCACTTTGGAAATCAGCCCCACATTGTAATTATTGATTGCAAATAGTGGAAGAAGATCTTGCGGAGGTCTTGGGAGAACGTAGACCACACGTTGTGGTTGAACCTCGATAAATCTTGGTGTGCTCTCTTATTCTTGAACTTACTTTATATTTGAATTTATTACATTGAACACAAGTTAATTTATTGTTATAGTAATTAAATTAATTTTTAATTCATTTTAAAGGCTTATTAATTTTAAAAAATCCAATTCACCCCCTCTTGGGTTGCCTATTGGGCCAATAATTAGTATCAGAGCTAGTATTTCTATTTAGGCCTAACATCTTAGGAAGAGATCTATGGCAACCAATTTCGAAAACTTTCTCGGTGAGGGTCAATTCACAAATAGACCACCTAATTTTAATGACACAAATTATAACTATTGAAAAAATAGAATGAGAATCTATGTGTGAGACCAATCTTTAATTTTTGGTGGTTAATGACTTAATTTTATGGTGTTCATTAATCTTTAGGGATATAAATGTTATTATTTAAATTTATGAGTGCAAGCGTAAATATTTAAACTAGTGTAGGGTTAAGTTGAAAGATTAAATTTTTTTGTGATAAAATTAAAGAAGACATTTGAGTTAAGAGGAGATAATATAATTACTTAAAAGTTTGAAAAAAAAGTGTAATTTGGACAAAAGAGTTGGATGAGTCAGGGACACATGTCGCGTTTTTCTCTGATGCTTGTAAATATGTATATAGATAGATAGGTAGAAGGAGAAGAAAGAAAGAGGGAGGGAAAAGATGAAAAAAGAGAAAGAAAATAGGAAGAAAGGAAAGAGAAAGGAAAGAGAGGGAAAAGAAGAGAATTCAAGGAGGAAGGCTTGTTTGCATCTTGTCTTCATCAATTAAAGTAAGTTTCATCTTGTTCTATGTTAATCTTGTTGAATTCTAGCATGTTTGAGCCATGAATTTGGAGGAAGGTAGATGAGAGAGGAAGAAAATGAGGGTTTCATAGTAGAAACCCCATATTCATTCATGTTTGTGTATTTTAGATTGATTAATACTTGTTTATAGTTTTCTAATATCATTTTGGTATCTTTAGATCTCTTATGGTGTGGGAGTGTGTTGAGGTGATTGCTGTTGAAGAATTTGGGCAAGGAGAAGCTATTTTCGAGTCAAAATAAAAATTTTGTTCTCTCTCATAAAGTGTCGACACCTGAATTTGAAGTGTCAACACATTCTATTTCAAAGTATTGACATCTTGATGAAACAAATGTCAACACCTGAGGTTGAAGTGTCGACACATGAATGACTATTGTATACTGTCGCAAAGTGTCGACACTTGAGGTTGAAGTGTTGACACATGCTGGAAGAGTCAACATACTTTAGTAAAAGAGCATAACTCTCTCTAGAAAATACGGATTGATGCACCTTTTGAAGCGTTGAAAAGTAGATTCGTGAGGCTTTCTAAAGATATAAAATTGAAACTCTAATTCCTGATCAATTGAGAGATATTTTTGTTTAAATTTAAATTAAAGGTCTTTAAGCCTATTTTTAGATAAGTCTTTGTGTAGAAGTGCATTTGGCTGATGCAATTTCAATTCAGATATCTAGTTTAGTTTCTTAATTCCATCCTTGCTTTCTTTGAATTTGATAACACAACATTGTTTTTGTGACCCATGCGTAAAATCTTTGAAGAAGAAGTTGTCTATTTGTATCATTGAAGAATTGAGATTTCTTGAATAACTTTGTGCAAAGTTATTTATTGTGTAAGAGTAATTTAGTGGAGAGTTCGTGGTGAATTTTACCCTGATACAGGGAGATATATCATTTATTTTTAATTAAAAGGACGCCGCTACGACACTAGTAGAATATAAAATGTGTGCGAAGCTGCTGCGACACTGGCGGGGTATAAAACATGTGCGAAGCCGCCGTGACACCGACGGGGTATAAAATGTGTGCGAAGCCGTTGTACAAAAAACGTATGAAATGCCATAATATCAGCAGGCTGCAGTGCATAAAGTGTGTGTGATAGTATTCAAAAGGGTGGTTTTGGAAGTTGCAAAAGATAAGGAATGAGGTCGTTTAGCATGATTATTATATGATCATGATATCATCCACCTATAGGAGATTTTGAATTTATTGTATATATATATATTGTAGTTTGTTGGGAGAGATATTTTTATGTGTAATAAAAATATCTATATCGTGTTATGTGTTTGATTTGGTAATTAGTAGTGGACCTAATTAGGGCATCTTGTGCATAGATGATTAGAAGGTGGAACAATTTTAAGTAAAGAGTTCTGAACCTTGTGAATCTAAGATTTTGACTCTTTAATATATAATGGAGTTTATTCAATAGAATATGATTGAATTTCATTTTATTTTGGAGAAGGATTGTTAATTTATTTAAATGATTGGGGAAAACCGGGATAGCCCATTGATGTTGATTAGTGCGGTATTTGAGAGTTCAGTTCAGTTGTCTTTTCTATTATATGAAAAGTATGACTGATGATGGTTATCATTTTACGGTACGTAGGTTTCCTATATAAATTCATGAAATTTCTTGGATATTTGTAGGTGTACTGATTATTGAATTAAGAATGAGCTATGAGATGGTAGCCCATTGTTGATTGAATAATGAAAAAATATATATCTTGAGGATATTAAGAAATTTGAAAGAAATTTGATTTGTGAAACTATGATCAAAGGAATTGGATCGTATTATATTTTTTGGAGTTATCCATTTCTTGAGATTTAAGTAAAGTGATTATACGAAAAATTTACTAAAGGTTTTGTTTTGAGGGACATGATTTATATTAAGTGACCTACTTAATGAATTAAATTGTGATTTTTTATTTTATGTAATGGACAAAGTCGGATATATATATTGGATTGATACCAAATAGTTGTAGAATGATGATTGATATCAAGCAAGTTGAAGGTGAATTGGCGATAATTATAAATTTATGATAAATGCTTGGGATAGAAGAATAATTCACTGATGTTTAGTTAGTGTGTATTGAAAGTTTGAGGTTATTTCAAAAGGTAAGGAAATGTATAAGGTTCAATTAGTTTATATGAACATTTATCAGTGAGAAGAATGCGTAGAGGGTGTTTTAGAAATGTAATGGTCAAGGATATGATTTGTTTAGGGCAAGTAAATAAGTTAAAATTATACAAAAAATGTAAGGTTGACTTTATTGCAGTAATTATCAGAAAGTCTTGTTAGTTGATTGAATGAGTTGTGTTAAATTTTATTTGGATGATACAAAATTATGTTACTTTAGTTGATTTTGATATTAAATTATAAGGAGATTATTTGAGGAATATGATCCACATTTGATAACATAGGATTCTTAAGTGTTAAGTTTGAATAATTTGATATTGGTGAGCATAATTTTTAGCAGTTGAAAACTATATTGATTTTAACTTCTATGTTAACTATGTCGTCTAGGACTTTGTGGTTTTATAGTGATGCTTCATATTAGGTTTTAAGATATGTACTCTTGTTAGGAAAATGTTATTGTTTATGCTTTAAGGCAATTGAAAATTCATGAATAAATGACGCTACTCATGATTTGGAGTTAGTAGCGGTTGTATTTACTTTAAGGTTTTGGAGATATTATTTGTATGATGAGACTAAAGAAAATTTAAAAAATCACTCAAGTGTGAAATATTTATTCATGTAAAAAGATTTGAATTTAAGGCAAATGTGGTGAGTGGAGTTGATTAAAATTTATGATTGTACTATTCACTACCAATAAGGGGAAACTAATGATTTAGCAGGTGCCTTGAATAGGAGATTTTCAAGTAGGTTGGCATGTGTTCAATGTACTCATGTGAATATTTTTATTTAGTTGAGTTTGATGACTGTGGAGTAAGTGTTGACATATGGCAAAACTCTCATAACCTATATTATTGTGAGACCATTATTCATTGATTGCATTTGAAAAATATCATATAAAGATCTTCAGTTGGAAAAGATTAGATGTGAGGACAGATAAGGCGTTTAGATAGATTTTGTTGTTTAAACTAATGGTCTTTTATTATGTGATACTCGGTTATGTGTGTCAAGTAATTAAATTTTAAGGAGAGATGTTTTTGGAGGTAGGTACCTCAGCTTATGCTATGCACTTAGGTGGTACTAAAATATAACTTGATCTCAAAGAATATTATTGTAGATAAGGATAAAAAAGTAGTTAACTGAGTTTGCGAGATTTTTGGTGTGTAGCAAGTGAAGGCCGAACATAAATAATTTGCAGGTTTATTGTAAAGTACTCTGCTTATTCCTGAATGAAAGTGGGAAGATGTTACGATGAGTTTCATGGTAGGAAACTCTTCATTTTCAAGAAATTTATAAATTTATTTTGGGGTAATTGTGAATAAATTGATCAAGTTAACACATTTTATGCCAAGTAAGATTACGTACTTTATTAATATGTATGCTAAGTTATA
>BRYF01000016.1:17181483-17191483 GCA_030159135.1 Actinidia polygama | reverse complement strand
GAAAAAAAATTCTAATATATTTTTTTAATTTCATTAAAAAATAAGCCTCATAAAGCATCATAATTTTCACCATTATGGTCTCTTATGGGAGTTCTCCAGCCTCAAATCAAATGCCACCATTATGGTCTTTGATGGGGAAATTATTCGGTACAGCAAAGGGAAGTGCTCTAGCATGAGCAGCCTATAACCACCACGGTCAGAACTCAGTCATCCATCACCCCCCAAGTGACAACAGAGAAATTCTCTAATAATTCCTCTTTATCTCACAGTAAAGACAAGACACAACAACAAAATCACACTATTGCACCCCAAGTCCAAGATCTAAAAGAAGAAAAACTTTTTCGATGGATCAAACTCGAGTAAGCCTCTGCATATGGTGATCAATGGTCAAATCTAAGATGTGTCAGAGCATGTATATAAATGAACCCATATATATATATATATATATTTCAAGCTAAAATCAATTTTTTTCTCAAAAAATACAGAAACCAGTATTTTGTATTTAAACTAAAATTTGTAAACTGTAATTACTAAAATTTGGGTTAAGGTAGTAAACCCCCCAAAGCAATAGGCTAAAACAGTAATTACAGAAACTTGAGAAAAAATTATAATTACATAAAATACGGAGAAAAACTATAATTACCATAAACTTTGTGGTAAAATTCTTTTGTTCATGGGGTAGATAAAAAGGCCCACAGTTCTTGTTTTCCAAAATGCCCTTTAACAGCCCTTTATCAACGTCATCAATCTTTGAGTTGGATACAAACAGGTTCTGCCACAGGTGTGGTACCTCCCACAAGCCCTTGGATCGGAGCCCAATAGCCCAACATAAAATAAAATTAAGTCAACCTAGCCCATATCTACCATACTCATCCAGCCCAATAACATTTGGCCCACAAATTCAAAAGTCAAAAACCCATATTAGGGCAAACTTTGCACTTACCCCATCAAAATTTGATGCCTGTGCACAACTCACCATCAATTCGCCGTCTCACCCCACCTACGGCAGGAGACGACATGCTTCAAATGGAAAATACTGGCCGCGCATGCCGCCATCATGCGGACTCTCTGACCACTTCTTCCTCTTCTCTCTCATCTCTCTCTTTGAGCAATGAGAAATCTACAAAGCAGAAACCCTCTCTTTGTCTCTCTGTCATTCCTTTTCCACAACTGTCGATCCCATCTCCGTTTGGAGATGACGCGTGTGAAGGCTCTGACCATCACCGACATCTCACTCGGTCAAGAGTAGATCAGTAGCAGATTGGCTCCATCAGTGACGTCGCTCGACGAAAACCAGTTTTAATCACCGGAGTCCACCACTTTATGAGCTCAATCATACCGTAAATCGACAAACTAATGCCGACCCAGGTGAGTTTCCCGGTAAGTTTTGAAGACCCTGGGCTTATCGCCATTCAAGGACTATAATTTGAGATTCATTATTTGTATTTTGATTTCGCTCTCAGAAATAGGAATAATTCAAAATAGAAGTTATTTAGATGGAAGAACAGAACTTCTAATTTTTTTTTCAAAGCTGCTGGGTTTGTTTGGGTGTGAAAGATTGATAAAGATGGGTACTGTTTTACCAAATAATATGGAGAAAACAATTTTTCTACAAATCAATTTGAGATTTCTTTTTGTCCATTAGTTTTCCTTTGCCATTGATGTGAAAATAGCTTTGTTAATGGAATTGATAAGTAAAACAAACCAATCAAGACATCCACCCAAATACTAAATCCTCCAATACCCAAATAGAAAATCCAAATGCCAAAATCCGAATACCAGTTTTTTATTTATTTATCAAAAAGCTTCCAATTTTGTATAGGACTTCTTTGAAAGTATGTAAAAATTACACAATTGTGTTGAAGCAATTTCTATTTTGAAACTAAATTCATATAAACCAAACAAATATGTATATATTTTAAAACTGTTATCCGAAACTGTACATTTAGAATTACCAAAACCTGTTAATGCTGAAACAAAAGCATATCACACTGTTAAAATTATAAACTGTGATACAAATCTGTATTTTTCAATTTCAGCAAAACTTCCAAGAAAATTTGTAAATAAAAAATTTGTTTAAGTATAGAAACCAAACACTGAAAAAATCAATATACCTTACATCTCAAAACATTCGTGCATAAATAGGTATTATTCCAAACGGATGTGCATAGATTTATGTCTAGGTGTTATTTCCTGCATCTCAATCATTAGTACCGAACATAAATTATTTTCTAAAATTCAATTGCCGATCACGATATTAAAAGCTTAAGTTTGTTAGTACAAATTGATTCGGCAAATATGGAATTTTAATTAATAATTTTATTCATTTGCAATAAACTGAAATTACATAAATGAAATGCAGAAATTAAAATACAAAATCTGAAATTGGAGATACGAAAAGTAAATTGGGCCAAGTCCTGTTTTCGCAGTCTCCTTAAGCAAGATTCGCCGCCTACCGAGGATGTTGTAGTTTTTTGCCGGCGTCTTACTCCCAGGATAAAATGGCTGAACCACTTACGTCGAAACACCTCCGACGCAGCCTTGGCAAACATGATAAAACGTCTGTCTCTCTTTAGCTCAAAGAACTAAAAAAAAACCCATCATGAGGGGGGTTATGGCTGCCATTATAACACCCATTAGGGGCTATTTATGGCTCCATAAACCTCAGCTTTTATGGCTGTTTATGGCTGCCCCTTTGGGCTACTTAATGTCTCCTTCGAGAGTTGTTATATTCAGCCCATTTTGGTCTTTCATTCACAACATATTTTCAACATTATTGTATATGAAATTTTTCTTCTTTCCCAAATTTACTGAAGATCTTTTCCAAAACTTAGCATGAATTTGCAATTACGATAGCATTATCTATCTAACGGCCGAAGTCATGGGATTTTAAATTGTTAATTTGAAATGTATGCGTAATTAATTTTGACTAATCAAACTGCAACACAAAGGAAACGTGGTATTTTCAGGATTGTGAAAAATGAGAAATTTTTATGCAGACTTTACGGTCTCAATGAGAGGACAACAAAATGCAATTTTAATTTTTTAGCAGCAAAATTATATATATATATATATATATATATATATATATATATATATAATAATTAAAGGATGAAATTATTGAACTCGGAACTAAAGATATTGTACTAAAAGAGCAAGTTACGACTCTATTTCAATGTCTCTGGTTTAAAACATTCCAGGTGCTATTAGTTATTGAGTTGCGTCAGTTTATACGAACTTTTATCTCGGTTTTAATTAGGCCTCTACTGTAGTTATTGTGATTGATACCCGGATTAATCGGTCATTGATTTAGATACCGAATTATCAAACAATTGCTGGTATAATTTGCCTCTCTTAGAAATAATAGACCCCACCCACAAGACAACTGTGTTAATCACATCTTTATGTCTTTTTCAATGCATTACTATTTGCCTAACAAGAAAATTTTTCATTTTCCTTTTTTTTTTCAATGGACCAAATTTGTGAGTATTTATATTCGTAATTAATACTTTCCTTTTTTCTGTCACATAGTCGATTCACAGAATAAATCAAGACTCTTCTCCTTCAAACACACAAGTCCACTACATATTTATATATATATATATATATATATATATATATATGTTCCATTTGTAAACCCTAATACCAAGCCAACCATGTTGTAAGGGGATGAAATACCAACTACCAGCTTTGGCTGAGATAGTGCAGGCAACACTGCCGGTTTGTCACTCTATAAAAAGCTCGGTCGAGCCACAACGGTCGACGACGATCCCAAGGCACATCAGGGGACATAAGATAACTTGCACGACGAGCTCTCCTCTGACGACCCCAGCTTGGATCGAGATGCCGGTGACATGATTGAGTGGCTAATAAATGTGCCTTAGGGACATGGCTCGGTCAACCGCCTTCTCACTGATACATCAGTCAACGTATTCAAGCATTGCCAAGCTACAATCTGTACAGTGACAAAAAAGTTGACACGTTTGGGCGCACGCCAAATTGTGCTCTATAAGGCCGGGCCTTATTTATTCAAAGATACGCAACTCTTGTTATCTCAAGCCTAAAATACACTTTCTGTCTATAGAATTTATGGTCACTAACTTGACTGTCAGAGAGCCGTTCTCGAAATAACTTCTGCTATCGTTCTCATTATTTCTATTTTGAAACTCGATCCTGTTAGGAATTGTATGCCCATATGTACAAATATTTAATTATTATTTGGAATAAGAATTTATTTTTTATCATATATTAAATGTTATTTTAATATATAATTAGATGATATGGATATTATTATTATATATCATAAGATGATATTTCCTTAAAGTTATCTAGAGATACGATAAATGTGTGAAAATGAGATTTACACACGTGAGATATTAATCGTTGATCCTAATAACTTTAATTGAGTTCGTAGTCGATGATGAGTTTGGACGTTTCTTCTACGATTACTATAATAATGTTAACCTCTATATGGTATGATGGTTTATCTTAACCAGTGGAGTAGGTGACTCTAGGTTAAAGTATTGGTGCATTATGAAATACAGTGAACTAGATCATCGTAAGAAAGTATATCATATAAAATTATCACTTTATGATAAAATCTTATATTCGATCAGGAAAATCACTACGTTTAGGACTGCGACTACAGTGAACCATATTGCTATCCATATCACCTCACCTGTCAAAATAATTTGTGTGGATGTGAGCTAAATGTCAACGTGCTCATAATAGATAATCATGTTCATAAAAATTGAATACAGATAAACACGTACTATAGATATCCAGAAATAGAGATCATCATGAGCTAAACATCAACATCCTCATAATAGATACTTAAATTCATAAGAAATGATATATAATCACCACCCATCATAGATATTCAGAAATGAAGTGCAACAATTCAATTATGCACCACCCACATGTGCACGCAAGTTTAGATAACGTTGACCCAATATATGATGACTCGTTATCAAGGAATGTCCACCGTGGCATCCTTAAGCTAGTCCACCGTGACTAAGCCTTGGCTAACCTACCGTGGTTAACTATCACCAGTGCAATGCAAAGCATACAACACAATGATATGCAATGTCAGCTCTCCTCATTTAAAATCACCATTACCACTTTGTATATAATCACCTCATAGATATAATCACCATCATCAATCATATAAGAGATAACCAATTCAATATGAATAAGATTATCATGTATTTTATTCACACCTGTTACTGCACTTACACCTTGATAAGATCTCTCTTTAAGTCGTCTTGAAGGCTCTTTCTTTTCCTAAGCTCCTTGAGAATCACCACTTTACATAGAGTAATTGTATTTTATTTCGGCTCTGTTTCGGAACCAACAAACGAAAAGGGTTATCACCAATAACAAAATATTTCAAAATAATGAATCCAATCCTATAACTTTATAATTTAAGACGATGGATTCTCATTAAATATTAGTAGGCACAACCTATAAAAATTTCAAGGCGATCGGACAATGTTTCACCATTTGATCATCACTAAACGCGCTCATTATCACTATCGATCACTGCTTAATGTAATACATCATTTTAACTTTAGAATTAGTCTAAACCGACCCTATAATCGGATCCAAAACACTGAAAAATATAAGAAACGACTATTTACACGGCTAAAAACTCATCCGATTGACTAATTTTAAAATAGGGAGTAATATAAGACCATAGCTCAGCCACACTCGATAATTTCCAGTTTATGGCAGCCATGAATACAACCAGAAGCTATGAATTCCAGCTCTCTATTTTTGTCATGTTTTCTCTGTTTTCATAATTAATTTTTTGAAAATTAAATACTTATTTGAAAATCATAAAATTAATTATAGAATAACTAGACATGCATGGGTATAACATACTAAAATTTCATAATTTTTCAAGTTCGTAAATTATTTTTAAAAAATTATAATTCGGATTAAACTATTGTAGAAATTTCTGCACTTAAATTTTATGACAGTAGCTCAGTCTATCATTTTTCTAAAACCGCTCAGATTTTATTTGACTCCAAAAATTGTACATAACATACTACACATATCCATCCATCTACAGAAAAAGAATAATAAATTTTTACGCGACATAACTATTTTTTAAAATTCGTCAAATACTCTGCCCAAAACTTCCAAAAAATCATCTGCTCACCTATAATTACTCCCATAATTGCTACAAATTTTTTGCAAATAAAAACCCTTTTATTTAAGACTAAAATATGAATAAAACAACACAAAACATCTGAATTTCTCTTTGAAATATAAACTCATATCTTAATCAAGCTTTTCAATCTTTCCTCTTTCTCTATCGGTTTTCTCCCTTTTCTCCTCTTTATTTCTTTTTGCTGCGTCTCTCTCTTCTTATGTTTGTTTTAAGTGAAGCTGCTGCCAGCAGATCTCCCTTATATGCACATCCATACATTTACACACATACACACTTGCACGCGCGCGCGCACACACACACACACAACTCTCTCTCTCTCTCTCGTGTCACACACACACACACACATGCATACATATACACAAGGGAAAGCTAGCAATGCACACACACACACATCCTCATGCGTGTCAAATATATTAATAAAATTACAATGCACCCACAATTTTAAATAATAATATTTATATCTCCAGAACTTAATTAATATCATAAAATTAATTCATTAACCGCTAAAAATCAAGAGACGGGTCTCACAAATATGTAATCTCACTCTTTTCTAAGAGAGAGATGGGGCATCACTTATGAGTTAATTCATTAGTTTAGTCATTGAAATATGGATCCGGTCTTTTCGGTAAATTGTTTATCGAAATTAAGACTTATTATTTTGATGACTAAATGTGAAATGAATTATGAATCATAAGGGTTAAAAATAATTAGGTTTTGGTAGTAAATTAATTAATCTAAACCTCAGTATTGGTACCCATGGAGAGGAATTTTGATTATGGTGATAAAATATCAATAAATGGTATTTTAGTCATTTTACTTTATAGTGCAATTTAAATTATTTAATGCAATAAATTTGAATTAATTAAATTACTAAATTAAGTTATGAGATAACTAAGATATTTAGTAGTTTAGTTGGAGCTAAAATAGGACTCCCTAAGATCCTTATTATTTCCCTAGTAGGAGACTTAATCTTTATATATGATATATGGGCTACCAATCTAAATAGATTGGTTAGGGTTAAGAGAAAATCTGAAAAACCACACTCTAAATAGATTGGTTAGGGTTGAGAAAAAAAATAGAAAAGATCAAAGAGGCTAGGAGACTAGAATAACAAAGTTCTAAAGCGTTTAGGACTAGAATTTGTAAAAAAAATCTAGCAAGCAATCACAACCAACGCAAGTTGCACTATGCAAACACGAAAAACCGCTACAAGTAGCAGCCCACAAGCGTAGCAGCAGAGCAACCCACAACAGCCCACGGGCATGGCAGTAGCAATGACTGCATCAGGACAACAACAACAAGGCTGTAGGGGCAACAACTAGCAAACGAGAGGCAAAAATCAGTGCAGGCAAGGCCAGCGAAGGCAGCACTGCAGGAGGCAGTGTTGTAGGGAAATCTAGCAAGCTGCATGTGTCTAGTAGTAGATTTAAGATATTCTAAACCCTCTCTTGAACAATGTTGTACAATTTAAATGGTTTTGAGATTTGAAAGAAGAAAAAAAATTAAAATTATACTTTTATTGCGGGATACGATCCCATTCAGGTCTAGCAAGCCTATAACTACCATCAACCGTTGTGTAGCCACCTCAGGTATCTATTTTTAATTTCTCTCAAACATTTCCATTACTCACACTCCACAATTGGCACCGTCTGTAGAAAATCTACCTTAGACATTTGCAAAACAACTCTAATGGCATCCAAAAGCACCAACGACGGTGGAAGCAGTCTTGAAAATTGTCAGGACCATCCTCTTGTGCCCAACACTCTGGGCAGGAGAGAAAATACACTATTGGCTAATTCCTAGATGCAGCTAAGGGCCTCTCTAGGAAAATGTCAGGTCGGTTGCCCTAGAAAGCAGAGAAGATAGCCGAGAAACAATAATAAGGTGCTTGAAAACTCTAATATAAGAAATACAACATGTCCTAGTGGCCAACAAACTAATAAAGCTAGTCATTAGGGATTATGAAAGACCGTCCAACGTTAAGTCCACCAAACAAGAAGACCCACCTAGGGCGGTAAGAAGGAAAAACAAGTTAATTCCTACACTGAGGTTGAAAGCCGAAGTGATAGCAAAATCGCGATTATGGGAAGGTGGAAAATACCATTGAGTCGAACCCACTCTGGCGTGGATCTTCGTTAGACCCTCAACGCCAAGAGAAGCTGAGAAGATGGGGATTTGGGGGCGAAGCTACTTTCCAAAACAATATTGGCTTCAAAAACCATTGTCCTAGAGAGATCAGCAACCAGGACTGCCAAATCCGCACCAAGAGAACAAATCCAGAGATACCAAACCCCATTTGCACCCAAGATTGAGGGAATGAATGCTCCAGATGTCACACACCCAACCTAATTAGATACAGTTGATGCTACTTAGATGGGATGTGATCGCATAGGCCACCATGTCTGAAAATGACTCTTAGAATTCACCTCATACTCAACAGATAAATAGTACATCATTATCTATTCACTAGTAATTAAAACCAAAACTATAAGATACACTTATACACACTCTGATTTCTTACAATATAAACAAACTCTGTTTTAAAATATAATACATATACAACTAATTCAAGACTCAACAAAATTGTTCAAAGGTGAGAACTATCACAAGTTCTGCCAATGACTCCATCCTCGACTAGGAAAATCACTACGTCTAGGACTGCGACTACAGTGAACTAGACAGTTATCCGTATTACCTCACCTATCAAAATAATATGTGTGTATATGAGCTAAATGTCAACGTGCTCACTATAGATAATCATGTTCATAAAGAATGATACAGATAAACACCTACTATAGATATCTAGAAAAAGAGATCATCATGAGCTAAACATCAACATACTCACAATAGATACTCAAATTCATAAGAAATGATATATAATCACCACCCATCATAGATATTCAAAAATGAAGTGCAACAATGCATTTATGCAACACCCACATGTGCGCGCAAGTTTAGATAACGTTGGCCCAATATATGATGGCCCGTTATCAAGGAATGCCCACCGTGGCATCCTTAGGCTAGTCCACCATGACTAAGCCTTGGTTAACCCACCGTGGTTAACCATCACTAGTGCAATGCAAAACACACAACATAATGATATGCCATGCCACCTCTCCTCATTTAAAATCACCATTATCACCTTGTATATAATCACCTCCTAAATATAATCACTATCATAAATCATATAAGAAATAAGCAATTTAATATGATATGTAATGTCACCTCATTCAGAATCACCGTCACCAAGCATATAAGAGACAAGCTATTCAATATGAATAAGATTATCATATATTTTATTCCCACTTGTTACCGCACTTACATCTCCATAAGATCACTCTTACATTGTCTCGTAGGCTCTTTCTCTTCCTTAGCTCCTCAAGGATCACCATTTTACATAAAATAACTGTATTTCATTTCAGCTCCGTTTTAGACCCTGACAAACGAAAAAGGTTATCACCGATAACAAAATAATTCAAAATAATGAATCCAATCCTATAACTTTATAATTTAAGCCGATGGATTCTCATTAAATGTTAGTAGTCATACCCTATTAAAATTTCAAGGCAATCGGATAATTTTTCACCGTTGATGACTAAACACTCTCATCATCACTATCGATCACCGCTTAATATAATACGTCATTCTAACTTTAGAATTAGTCCAAAACGACCCTATAATCAGATCTAGAACACTGAAAAACATAGAAAATGACTATTCACATGACCAAAAACTCGTCCGATTGACCAATTTCCAATGAGGGTGCACAATAATGTCGTAGGCTCGACTACACTGGATAATTTCCAGACCTGGGCAGCCATGTCT
>BRYF01000016.1:17161483-17168983 GCA_030159135.1 Actinidia polygama | reverse complement strand
TTGGACTGCAACATTACGTGTATGGTGAATATTAATTATTGATGGAATCTACGTCCTATTATAGGGATTGATGATACCCCCTTAAGGAACCTTATAGGTTTTGATTATGTCAAACCCTGTAGGTGGATTATGAATCCTACATATTAAATTAGTTAAGTAGAAGATCTCAAGGAATTAAGTAAGTTTATTAATTTTAATTGTCAATAATTTAATTTAATTGACGGGTATCTGTTATCTTAACATGGGGAGATAAATAAGTATTTAATAAAAATGAGCTCGCATTAAAATTCTGGTATGACAAGGAGTGCAATTATAATTATTTAGTGGCCTTAATTATAATTTACACAAATAAGGATTAATCCTAATTGGATTAGGAGTCCTTGTTTGTGTAGAAAGCCTAGTCAGACTTATCCATTGGTCCCTGTTGTAGCCTATATATACACGTACTCTATTAGCATCTAGGGTTACAATATTTTCTGAGATTCATTTTTTTGTGAAAAAAAAATATTCCGAGAACCCTAGCTGTCGCGAGCCCACTCTCTCTGGAGTAAGGCGTGTGTGAAAAATATAACAGAAGGCTTGAAGTTATGATCGAGTGAGTGATACATTCGAAATCAATGAATATATGATTCTGATCACTTAGATTAGTCTATAATAATTAGATCAGATTTTTTTGATATTATTCGTACACACTATACCGGGTCGTGAGAAATTCTGCAATCCCCAACAAACTAATCTTCAAGAGAAAGTAATTAGCACAAATGAAAAACATCATTAATAACAAATTACAAAGGGAATTGAAATCATATTAAGTAGAGGTGTCAAACGTGCCCGCTGTGCCGTGCCATTTTTCTTTCGTGCCAACAGTGCTTCGTGGCGTGCCGTGCCGAGCCCATTTACTTAATGTGCATTTTCGTGTCGTGCCTTAATCGTGTCGTGCCAATTTGTAACCGTGTCGTGCCGTGTCGGCCCGCTTACTTAATCGTGTCGTGCCGTGCTGTGCTGGCTTATTAACTTAGTCGCGTGGCTCGTTTCGTCCTGTGTCGTGCCTGTCTACTTAATCGTGTCGTGCCATGTCTGTTTTTTAATCGTGTCGTGTTGTGCAGACCGACTTACTTAACCGCGTGACTCATGTTGTGTCGTCACTACAAATTACATCTTTTTCCTCTAAAATAGCATAGGTGACAAAACGCAATTTCAAACTTTCAAGGGGCTATGCCACTACCTCATCATTTTTGACAAGTAAAAACAAGATAGAATGTTAAAAAAGAGTAGTTTTGAGGGATTATGTTACCACCTCGTTATATTCAACAAGTAAAAAAAAGACGAAATGTAAAAAAAAAATAGTTCCGAGGGGTTATGCAACCACCTCGATATATTCAATAAGTAAAAAAAAGACGAAATATAAAAACAGAGCATTTCTGAGGGGTTATGCCACCACCTCGATATATTCAACAAGTAAAAAAAAAGACGAAATGTAAAAAAAGAGCAGTTCCGAGGGGTTATATCACCGCCTCGTTATATTCACATGCATCTAACGCACAAATTACAAATATGCATATATATAAAGAATATTATAACCAAAACCTGATCAATTTCGTCCCACCATCTGAACTTAGCTTGAATCTTGTTCCGGAAAACATTGTACACCAAGGTCGGGTAGAACAGGATCCCACCCCGGCGCCCACAATCTCTCTCTTTGCATCGACCCAAACAATCGCTAATATTTTCTTTCGATTTTGTGGATACGATTAATAGATCAATACGTAGGTAAATGAATCAAATCCTAGAGGACACATTATAGACTTTCATTCAGAGTCAGCAAGCAGCGTGGAATCCGAATAAGGAGGCCATTGGTGACATTAGAACCAAGTTAACTACAGTTGTAGGTGGATTACAGAATGAAAAGGGAAAATTCCCTACTCAACCATGAGCAAATCCACAAGGCCAACATGGTATGGATACCCTAGTATTAGACACGCAATTATGATAACTAGTCCGTTACCATGTTAAGAAGTGGTAAGGAAATTGGAAAAATTAGCTATTCAAACCCAACTCTCATTGAGACAAAAGCCCTATCAGACATCAGCACCATTTCCACAAAGACTTAGATTGCCAAAAAAGGGAATGTCAAATGCTAAAATTTACAAGCTCTTTGAGCAAGTAAAAATTAATATTCCCATTTTAGATGCGATAAAACAAATACTTACATATGCAAAAATCATAAAGGAATTGTGCACAGTAAAACGCACGATGCAGGTACATAAGAAGGCATTCTTAATGGAATAAGCAAGCTCAATAATTTAGACTGTGAAAGCCCCAAAATATAAGGACCCTGGCTGTCTGACAATAGCTATTGTCATCGGGGCTACTCGAATTGAACAAACCTTATTAGACTTAGGTGTGAGCGTAAACTTATTGCCATACTCTATGTACAAGCAATTAAGATTGGGAGAATTAAAATCTACCAATGTCACTCTTCAATTGGCAGACAAAAGTACTAGAGTACCAAGAGGAATAATTAAGGATGTCTTAATATAAGTTGATAAATTCTATTTTTCTATAGATATTATTGTATTAGAGACTCAACCAGTAGAGAATCTAGAAACCCAAATCCCTATCATCCTAGGTCACCCGTTCCTAGTAACTTCAGATGTATTTATCCAATGCAGTAATGGAATAATGAGACTAACTTTTGGAAACATGACATGCGAATTGAATATCTTCAATATAGCCAAACAAATATGAGACGAGGGTGAGGTACAAGAGGTTAGTAGCATTGAGAGTATTGTGGAAGACTACATGCAGACTTCCCTTTTATCTGATCTTTGGTAAATACAACAACCATTGAATATACTTTGAGTGAGGAATTTAAGCAACGAAATTTGTGAGCTAAACAGTTGGACACCTAAATTTGAGATATTGTCGCCCAATGAAAATCAACTTCTTTTGTCAAGTGTTCAACCTCCTATCTTGGAGTTGAAAACACTTCCATTAAATCTCAAGTATGTGTTTTTGGGAGAAAAAGAGACATATCCGGTGGTAATTTCATCTAATCTCACTTGTACTCAGGAAGTCAAACTTCTAGTCGTTCTAAAATCTCATCAAAACGCCATAGGATGGAATATGGTAGACATAAAGGGTATCAGCCCCTTGACCTACACACATATTATTTACCTAAAGGAGGATATCAAATCATCCCGACAACCACAACGAAGGTTAAATCCACACATGAAAGATGTGGTCAAAAACGAAGTATTAAAGTTGGTGGATGTCGGAATTATCTATTCTATTGAAAATAGTAAATGGGTTAGCCCAACTCATGTGGTACCAAAGAAGTCAGGCATAACAATGATACAGAATGAGAATGAGGAATTGATACCAACTCAAGTCACCAGTGCGTAGAGAGTTTGTATTGATTACATGAAGTTGAATTCTTGCACATGTAAGGACCACTTTTCACTTCCATTTATAGATCAAATTTTGGAAAGGGTGACAAGTCATGAATTTCATTATTTTTTGGATGGCTATTCAGGATACAATCAGATTGAGATTGCATTAGAAGATCAAGAAAAGACCACCTTTACGTGCCCGTTTGGCACATTCGCTTATCGACGAATGCCATTTGATTTGTGCAATGCACCTGGTACCTTCCGAGATGCATGATGGGTATTTTCAGTAACTTAGTGGAGAAAGTGGTATAGGTTTTCATGGATGATTTTTCAATGTTTTATGTCTCCAACACTTAAAATTAGTTTTACAAAGGTGCAAAAAAAGGTTTAGTGTTAAATTGGGAGAAATGTCAGTTCATGGTGTCCTAGGGAATAATCTTATGCCACATTGTGTCGTCAAAAGGAAATTGAGATTGATAAATCAAAAATAAAAACAATTGCAAAATTGCCAACTCCTAAATGTGTTAAGGACATTAGGTCATTTTTAGGGCATGTAGGTTTTTACCAACGATTTATCAAGAACTTCAGTTTAATTGCTCGCCCTTTGTGTAGCTTTCTTGCCAAGGATACTTTAGTTTTGTAGTCTAAGGGTTGTGAAAAATCTTTTAATAGATTGAAGTCTGAATTGACTTCACCACCTAAAATGCAACCCCCGGACTGAAGTATCCCATTTCAAATGATGTGTGATGCTAGTGATTATGCTATAGGAGCAATATTAGGGCAAAGAAAAGACAAAAACACTTATGTCATTTCTTATGCCATCCGTATTCTCAATGATGCGCAAATGAACTACACGACAACCGGAAAAAAAATGTTGGTTGTAGTTTTTGCGTTAGACAAGTTCAGGTCTTATTTTATAGGATCTCCTATAGTAGTTTTTACTTCTCAGTCTTAAAATACCTAGTGACTAAGCAAGATGCAAAGCCACGATTAATTAGATGGGTTTTCTTACTCCAGGAATTTGACTTAACTATCAAAGATAAAAAGGAGTAAAGAATGTGGTAGCTGACCACTTGTCCCATTTGACAGTAAACAATCACCCAGACCATGCCTCAATTTCTGACACAGTCCCAAACGAGCAACTCCTAGCTCTCACAACTTGCCGTGGTTTGCAGATATAGCCAATTATCTCACCACAAAACAATTGCCAAGTCATTAGACTCCCAGAGAAAAGAGGAAATTTTTGGTAGAAGTTAAACGATTTGTCTTTGATGATCCATACCTATTTAAGTATTGTCCAAATCAAATAATAAGAAGGTGTGTTTCAGATTATGGAAATACAAAATATCCTTTCTTTTTGCCATTTTGAGGCTTATGGAGGCCACTTTTCTACCAAGAAGATGGCTGCAAAAATTTTACAATGCAGTTTTTATTGGCTAACTTTGTTTAAAGACTCCTTTGATTTTTTCAAAACTTGTGATAGGTGCCAACAGTTGGGTAGCATGACCCGTAGAAACATGATGCATGTGTCCCCTATACTTGTCATAGAGATTTTTGATTGTTGGGGAATAAATTTTATGGGTCCATTTCCACCTTCTTTTGGTTACTTATATATACTTTTGGTTCTTGACTATGTATCGAAGTGGGTTGAGGTAATCCCTATTCGAACCGATAACCACGAGGTGGTGATAATTTTTTTGAAAGAAAATATTTTTTTTTGGTTTGGGATGCCAAGGGCAATGATTAGTGATCAAGATTCTCATTTCTATAATAAACCGTTTGAAGCTCTGATGGGTAAGTATAGAGTATCTAGAGCATACCATCCTCAAATCGATGGCCAAGCTGAACTAGCAAATAGAGAAATTAAATCGATTCTTGAGAAAACGGTGAACCCAAACTATAAGGATTGGTCACTTTAGTTGACTGATGCCTTATGGGCATACCGTACAGCCTATGAAACATTCTTAGGCATGTCTCCCTATAGGTGTGTATGGCAAAGCATGCCATCTTCTAGTAGAAATTGAACATCAGGCATAGTGGGCTATTAAACGATTGAACTATCGCCTGCCCCAAGCTGGTCGCCATAGAAAGCTTCAAATGAACGAACTAGAGGAATTGAGATAGGATACATATGAGAACATTCAAATTTACAAAGAAAATGTTAAAGCTTTCCATGATAAAAACATCATTCGCAAAAACTTTGAACCAAATCAAAATGTGCTTCTATACAATTCTCGTGTCCATCTGTTTCCTGGAAAATTTTGATCCAGATGGACTGGACCATATATCGTGAATATGATTTTTTCATATGGCGCTATCGAGATAACCAATCCTACTAGTGGAAATGTTTTTAAAGTAAATGGCCAACGACTAAAATCAATTTTGGAAAATTTATCGAAAGAAGAGATAGTCAAGGAACTTGAAAATCCTATCTACTAGGATACAATCAATTCATAAACGGTCAGGCATGTCTTAGAATGTATATACCTCTAGAATAAATAAGATTTTATGCTTTTATTTGTTTATTTTTGAGCTAACATCCATATTGCATTTTCAAAATCAGCCATCTGCTCACAAGGATGCTAAACTCTTAGGTGACTTTGTTCCCCTTTAATTATTCTGTTCTCACTTTACATTGAGGATAATGCATAATTTAAGTTGGGGGTGAGGGTTAAAATTAGACAAATTAGAAAATTTTTGAGAAATAGTTTTACTTAGGATCCAAGTGTTAAATTTTTTCAAATTTTTAGTTGGATAGAAACTTAAATCAGTGGTTATGAATCTAAGCATGTTATTTGGATTTTTTTTGCCTATCCCTAAATGATGCAAAAATTTGAAATTCTGAATGCATAATGAATAAATTAGAACTATATGTGGAAGACAAATGACATAACATGTTAAAATTTCTTAATTTATGGCACTTAAGTTATCATCACCCACGGGTAAGAAGCCTTTCAGTTTTCACAAGATTGCAAACCCCTAGAAGAAGTGGAAGGAGATGCCACCCATTGCGCACACACAAAGCTAACCCCATTTAATATAGTTAAATAACTATGTCAATCAGACGTCAAAAAGCCTTTGCAATTAACCCAAAGACGAACGGATCACAAAGCTGGGATCATTTGACCAGTATTATAAGCAAAAGTGAAGATCTCCGAGCTTACCCCCCAGAAAGCAAAACATAAGTTTTATAAATATACGATCTATGTAGTTCATATAGGTGAAGCACATCTGATAACATTGATTTTGCACAATGATGCAAGACAATATACTGATGACATGAAAAGAGGTAAACAAAAAAAAGGGACATCTGTAAGGAAGCAATTGTAGTTTCACTGTCCTTGAGCTTTTGTTCCTGTTCCTCCATTAAAATTGGTTTGGGCTCTACAACAAACCTGACCAATATTTGTTTGGAAAAAAATGTAAAGCAATGAATATAAATTATAGTAGTAGTAGTAGAGAAAACAAACTTATAAAGTATATCATGTCCATCCCCCGAAAATCATGAATCAGCATTAACAGCAATTTCTAATGGGTATGCATAGAAGTGATCCAGAACTCACGTTCTCCCTACAAAACAAGAAGCGTGTCAATGTTAAATGAAATAAACGGCCAATTTTTTTAATAAAGCACAAATCAATGAGAAAATACAAAGCCATGGACGATAGTTGAATGGACCCCATCTCAACACACTACCAGTCAATAAACCAGCATGCCAGCAATGCCAAAGTTATTAAGAATGGATCAAGAAAATGGAGAGTCTATTGTAGACGTAGACAGACTAATATGCAAGTGTGAACATGCAAAGTTCATGACAGCCTGTGGTTCCATTAGCCATACAATCCATGCCTATAGATTTGTATGTATTTGTATCATTGACAACTGTCGCAACTCCTCCAAAGTCAAGTAAGCACGCTTCTATTCTCCCTCCAAAGTCAATCAAGAGTTCAAATTAGGACTTGACGGCCTCGAATGAGGAAATCAAGCCTAAGTTTCAACGAAGAGATCTCCTCACTCGTAGCCGAAGATTCGACCTTGCTGTCACCCTCCGGTGCCGATCCGGAGGCAGATCTAGACTTGATAGCCTCGAGCATGAGCTTGCTGATAT
>BRYF01000016.1:17133983-17138983 GCA_030159135.1 Actinidia polygama | reverse complement strand
TTATCAAGGTTTGGAATCCCCAGATCATTCGTATCAAATAATGAAACTCAATTAATGGGGCAAAAAGTCAAAAATTTGTTGAGGCAAATGAAAATCAAATTCTATAACTCAACACCGAGCTACTCTCAGTGCAATAGGCAAGCTGAGGTCACCAACAAGACAATCATGAACAGGATCAAGAAAAGGCTAAAGAAAGTCAAAGGCAAATGAGTCGAGGATCTAGTAAACGTGTTGTGCACCAATCGGACCACGCAAGGAAAGCAACAAATCAAAAGCCTTATGCTTTGGGTTTCGAGTTCAAAGCTTTAATCCCGCTGGAGGTCAGTTTGCCCACAAATACGAACCGAAGCATATAACATCAGTCATAACGCAAAGATCCTGGCTCAGGACCTCGATCTTTCCGATGAACAAGAGAAAATGCACTAATATGGATGACATACTACCAGAAGTAATTAGCCAATACATACAACCAGAAAGTCCAACACAGACAATTCTTAGTTGGATACTTCATTTTGAGCAAAGTTGTTGGAAGTACCAAGGACTCAGTGGACGAGAAGCTCCGTCCCAATTGGGAAGGTCCATACAAGGTAATTAAGCTTGATAGCAAGGGCACTTACTATCTCGAAGACTCCGACGAAAAAAAAATCCCTGAACTAATCATAAGCTAGGGTGGTCCTAAAGAAAAATGCGAGCTAGTCACCGAGTTAATTAATCATAAGCTTGAATTCCAAAAACAGCGTGACTAATCGCTGAACTACATAAGCACGAGTTTGAGACGTCTTAAAAAACGTGAGGCTAACCCATAGAACCGCTCAAACACGGGCTTGACCACTACAAGACAAGGTCAAAGAAAAAAACATTTACATAATGAAAGTGCAAAAAAAAAAGCAGATTTTCCCTGAGGCACAGCTAAAAACTTGTCCAAACGAGTTGCAACTTGATCAAATAGCTATAATATTTGGGAAGAGTTAGCCGAACTCTACGCGACTTTCGAGCTTTGTGCGAGTTCCGAGCTCTATCCCATGAGACTTATCCACTGATACTTAGCAGACATTTGAAAGAGTTTACCAAACTCAAGGTGAGTTCCGAGCTCCTACCAACAAGGTATACATAAAAAAAACATGCAAACATAACAAATTTTCACTAAAGCACGGACCTTTTCGAAATGAGCTCAAATATCTCTTAAAGTTGTGTCTATGCTTCAAGCATAAATAGCAAATATCTTCCAAAAGAAAGTCAGAGAAAGGATGAGGACAAGCTTGGAAAGAAAAACATTTTACATATCCAAAAATATTTACAAAGTTACTAAGATAATGGTTACGACGTTTAAAAATACACCTTATACTTCGGGGGACTGAGCAGACTCCCATCCCAGACTCTTCAGCTCTATCCTCGCTAGCTCCTTCTGCTGCATTCCAAATCTCAGCCTTTTACTGCCTCATCCACCTCGGTAGCTTCATCTTCGGCCTCTCCAACTGGTTTAATTCATGTATTCCTCCTTATTGAAACCCGCAGTACGAGGGAAGAATACAATTCGAGCAAATCCAAAAGCTCCACCTCTGGTGCTGCTTTGGTCTACGCCAAGGGTTCTAGGGGAATACTAAGCTCGGTCAGACAGGCGAACCAACCTTCCTCATAGATGCGGGGCGAAGTTCAGACACTTGTCTATCATAGTTGTCACTAGCTCGGCTGATGCCTCGGTTGAACACTTGTTCGTATACTAGACCACATGCCATCTTCTGTAGCCCAGCGAGGTCTTGCAGGAACCTATCCTTTTGTGACCCAACAGCAGCAGCTTCGTTTTGGGCCTTGGTGGTAGCCACATAGCTATCATCCTAGGCCTCCACCGCAGCATCCAGATCCAGCTTGAGCTCTTCTTTAGCTTATACTCCAGGTTGTTCACTTTCTTTTTAGACTTTGAGCTCAGGTGACTACTACTTTATACGATTCGAGATAACCGCGGCTCTCTGAAGGCTCTAAAATATAAATCAAACAAATTTCTAAATATTCAAACACAACGAAGTAATGTAACCACCAAACTAGTATTCTTACCTAAACTTGTTGCGTAACTAGAAAGTCATAAATCTCCTCGGAACCCTCCATAGTGAGGTCGGCAACATCGTTCTACAACTGCCTATGTGAGGGCCAAATTCGTATCATGGTCCTTGGCACAATCAACCATGGTAACCTATTTGCCAAGCTCAGCAACAAAGAATTCTGGTCTTCATAGCTCGACATGCGTACTGGGAGACGGAAGGCCCCCAACGGGTTGCTTCCCTTTACACTTGTCAAGGAGCAGAGCCTCTGACAAGCACGCCTTGACCTCACCGGTCACAACAAGAGCAAGGACTGAATTTGGAACTGGTGGCAGATCTTAGACGATTGGAGGATTTGGCATCGCGGGAGGATCAAATGGCTATTGAGTCTTCTGACCCAAGGGTTCTGAACTTCGTAGAAATGTTGACCTCCCCCGAACTCGAATAATGATCACCCTCCTCTAAATATGAGTGCTCGATCACGTTTTCACCTTTAGGCTGAAGCGCGGTGAAGCAAGGTCATTAGAGTCTTCAAGATCCAAGCTTGAAATCAGAATGGGTTCAACAACAGGAGCAACAAGGTCAGCAATGAGATCAACTACCTTTCTCCTCTTGTTTAGCACCAACTGGTTGACCTCTTATCCTTCCTCCTCCTCGCTCTCTGGAGAATCAAACGAGACAAAGTTGGACGAGCTTGAGGTGATCCCTTCTTTCAATCCATGATCTCTAGGAAACGTAGCGTTCTCGTTAAGCTTAGTGTTGAGCTCTTCCAAACTACACGTGCAGCGCGAAAGAGCTCGCCCTTCGATGCATAAAGCTGGGAGCCGGTTGATCGATGTGGGATGACGTGATGGTAAATGGGCTCGTACTACAAGAGGTTCTCAACTTTCTGAGAAGCTCTCCTATTGTTCAAACTCTGAATCGCATCTTTACACTATTGTGACCTCTCCCCGAATAGCCCATTGAAATTTGTTACACCAATCGAGTTATGAATTAGAATCAGTATCTTTCAGAAATATGCAAGTGCGTCAAAGAAAAAATATCTTTTAGAAAGCTACAAAGGGACTTACTATCTAGAATGTGGCCGTTATGCCTTGGAAATGAAAAAAGGCCATCATCCCCAGCTCGGAATTTCTAGTTTTTTTAAATCCAAACAAACTCATTCAAGTACATATCTTTGTCTGGAATGTCAATTACTAGCCGAAGATAATGGTTACCTTTAAGCAAGGTGGTGCGCTACTCCCTCTTTGGGTGCACCATGGTGTACACGTTCAGCAAATTCGAGGCAATAAAGGGAAGCTCTTATTCGCGCATCAACGTGTCCACCGCAAGCACGGTCCGAAAAAAATTCACCAACACTTGTATAAAGGTAAGGCGGCAGCGCGCCATTACTTCTTTCAGCATCGGACTAATGGAAAACCAAAGCCAAGCTTGGTGATTCAACTATATGCGAACTGGTATTCGATTCCCGTGACCCTCGACTAGATTGGCATATTCGTTGGGGCTGAACCTTTCCATTTGCATTCGTTGGGGATACCATGATCAGCCTTAAACTTATTCAGCTCAATGTCTTCATGCACCAGTAGTTGAGCTCAGTTCAACTCCATGTTATGAAGCAGAAACAATACAGTAAGAACAAGCTCAACTAGGAAATCATGACGAGCTTTGGGGTACAGAGTTAGCTAAGCTCTTTGTGAGCACTGAACTCTGCACCACGAGGTTTGGAATTTGGGTATAATGTTAGCCGAGCTCTATGTAAGCTCCGAGTTCCACCCCATCAGGCTTGGTTATGGATTTTTAAGGGACAACTCTCAAGCCCTCCTCCCACCTCGAACCTATCTCGGCAACAGAATGGCTTGAGGGGGAAAAACCCTAAACCATATCAAAATGATTCCTTAAAAGCAAGAGTTATATGTCAATTCGGACCCGTTCCATCAAGGAAAACAAGTCAACGGCAATCCAATTTACAAGCATCAAGAAAAGCTTGAAATTTCGACAATGGCAAACGGGCCAAAGCAAAAGTTCAAGATAAATCCCAAACAGAAACAGAGATGCAAGTCAAAAAGCAAACTCTAGGGTGCTAAATGCAGACACAATTAAAACAAAAACGAATCAAAAATGGACATGCATCAAATATACGAAAAAGGCAGAATTACCGTAGAAAAACTTCAAGAAAAAACTTATAGGTTCGATCTAAGAAGAGTCAGGAAGGCAGAAACAAGGTAAACGGAAGAACGTGAGACGGTCGACAGCAACAGAATCGATGGTAGAAGTAGTAGTCAGGCAACAGCAATTCGCAACCTCGCACTTTTTCTCTCTAGAACACTCTCAAAAGTTGGGATGAATAGTGACCGAGGAAGATGGACTGACTTACATAGGAAGTTGAAGAGGGGGAAAGCGCTCCAAACACGCCATTAAGGCGCATCGTTTTGCGGGCAAAACTCCTGTCCCAAAAGTAACAAGAGGCAAACACGTGGCAATCCTTTCACCGTGCATCCAAACCAAATGACTCCAAAGGCCGCATGACCCTTCGACATCTGTGCCCAATTTGAACTCATAATGCACGAGGCCACGGCACGTGGCACATCAGCGTAGACAGTTGACTCCATACGACAAAATAGACAGCTGGAAGGCACTGGCAAACTTGCCCAGCTAAGCTTACACACCAGACAACACACACATCCAATTCACATGACTGACCCAACCCATGCGAACTGAGAGACAATTGTAAGGGGATAAAATACACGATTACAAGTTCTGGCCTTGCTAGGGTAGGCACCACCACCAAAGATGTCGCTATGTAGCAAGCTCGGTGTGGTCTCTGCATTGGAGCTCAGTCAAGACACTACCAAACACTAGCTCTATCCGAAGTAAGGAGTGAAATAACTTGCCATTTATTCTTTGACACTGGTACCTATATCAATTAGACCCTTTTGTATGAACTTCACACTCTTTTTATCCGAG
>BRYF01000016.1:17096483-17101483 GCA_030159135.1 Actinidia polygama | reverse complement strand
TGATGAAACAATGAGAATCCCAAAAGCGGTAAGTGACGAATATAACGAAAAAACCTTGCGAAGAATGGGATATGAACTAATAGGAAATCAATGGACTCTTAAATAGTTGAAGAAAATAGAAAAAGGGGGTAGCTCAAAAGGAAAAGAACTAATGGAAGGTGAAAGGGTTGAGGTAGAGGGATTCGAAGTCGATATGCGTGCATTTATGGGCCAAATCTCTGAGTCAATGAAGTTATTATACACCAAGATTGACAATATGCCCTTTCGACTAGTAGTTGTTGAAAAGAAATTAAGAACTCTATCAAATGAAGTGAGAAAAGGAAAAGCTCCCATGAAGGATAGTGATAGTGAAGAAGAAAATGAAAAAGAGGAAAATGAGGAAGAGGAAGAAGAAGAAGGGGGAGAAGGAGGAGAAAAGGAAGAAGAGCAAGACGAGGATGAGAAGGAAGAGAAAGACAAGGGAAATGAAAGTGACTATACCAAACTTGGAGACCCTTCAAAAAACGAATCCAATGCCACTCCTCTCATACCTCGCACTTCAAGTCGAAGATATGGAACATGCAGTTGGGAAGTTAGGTCAAAATTCAAGAACACCGTGGAAACGGCTCTCGAATTGTCACCTTCACCCTCTCCATCACCATCCACTCACATTCATGAGTCTTCACCAAAATCTACTCCCTCGCCTTGAATGGTTCAAACATTGTGTTACTCGCTTTTATTTCTGTTTTGACAATGTTTTTATGTTTTCTTTTGAATTATGGTTTTAGGTTTTATGGATTGGATGATGATTTGGATAATGATGTTTTTTTTTGAATGACAAGTTGTCTAGATTATTACCCTACAGTTGGGTTCTTATGGTATATGGATGAGGTATATGAGTTCTTATGATCTTAATTTATATGTACATTTGGATCTTTATGGTATGAGCTCTTAGCGTCATCAAGTTATAATTTGCTTCATGATTATGCACCCTATTTGATTCGATTGACGCATCCTTTTTGATCGATTGACAAAAAAGGGGAGAAAGAACATAGAATGATATGATAAATGAAGAATGCATGACTTGAACATAGAATGAATACATGACTTGAACATAGAATGATATGATAAACGAATGCATGACTTGATCCATAATAGCTCAAATGGTTATTATGAATATATATGCATAAATTATAAAAGAAAGGGGGAGCAATACGCTCTATATTTTTAAAATCGTTTGAATTCTCATATAAGGATCTTTCGCGCTTAAATGGTTATCATTCATATGTTGAAAGTTTTGTTATCATCAAAAAAGGAGAGATTTTTGAATCAAGCCTCGATTTTGATGATAACAAAACAACTTATTAGTAGTTAATATGTTTGTTAAAATGTGCAGCCTATAAGCATCAAGTTCTATCACTCATTTGATTAAGAGAATTTCACAAGACACTTTCTGACAGAAAGTGCCGACACCCAGTTTTGTGGTGTCGACACCTCAAACCCAGAAGCTATATTGTTAAATCTGTTGAAAGTCTCAATTAATTCATGAATCTAAATAGATCAGAGTTAATAAGGACCTTATGCATGGGAAAGATATCGTGAAGGAAGAAAGTCGACTCAATGCTCAAATGGCGAAAAAGATGATGGAACACATTCTGGTAAGAAGTGTCGACACCTGGTATAGAAGTGTCGATACCAAATGTCAGTAGCCAAACCCAAAACTCTGAGGGAAAAAGTGTCGACACCAGTATTGACACCAAATGACAGTAGGCAAACCCAAAATTCTGAGGGAAGAAGTATCGACACCAAATGTCAGTAGCCAAACCCAGAATTCTGAGGGAAGAAGTGTCGACACCAGTATCGACACCAAATGTCAGTAGCCAAACTCAGAATTCCGGAGGCAGCAGTGTCGACACCAATGTCAGCACCAAATGTCAGTGGCTAAAATCAAAAATCTGAGAAGGGAAGTGTCGACACCTACATCAGCACCAAATGTCAGTGGCTAAAATTAAAAATCTGATAAGGGTAGTGCCGACACCAACATCAGCACCAAATGTCAATGGCTAAAATCAAGAATCTGAAAAAAGGTAGTGTCGACACCAATATCAACACCCAAAGTCAGCAGCTAATGAAAGATTTTATGAGAATAAAGTATCGACACCTCGATCAGCACCTGGAGACATTTTTAGTTAAGAACTGAAGGCTTGAAGTGTCGACACTTGTAAAACAAAGTGCCGACACATTGAAAGTGTCGACACCAAGAAGAAGTGTCAACACCCAATGAAAAAATTTTCAAACGCAGAGTTGTCTGGTACATCATTAAAGGCTTCCCAACTACCATCAATGGTACACTATTCATTCAAGCTATTAAATACAAGTCTTCAATGGCATTTAAAGACAAGAAATCATCCAAAGCAAATTGATTGATCATCCTACAAGCTTCAAAGTCAAGATTTCTTGAACACTCTCTTTGTCTCCTTGTGTTAGCATTGATTGTGAGATTTTATTCATATATCTACTCTATTGAGAGAGTTAGTTTTCATCTTGTACCACCTTCATCTACCCATCCTTATAAGTTTTGAGTTTAGCTTAGACAAAAACACTTGGTGAGAGTTTTTGAGTGTTTCTCTTGTAAAAAGCCAAATACTTAAGAGTTTGAGTGTTTCCTCTTGTAAGTAAAACACTATAAAGTTTGAATAGATCTTGAAAAAAAAATCACTTAGTGTGAAAGTGAGTTGGACACTTGGACAACCAACCCCCACATTGTAGTTGCGGATTACAAATAGTGGAAGAAGATCTTGCGGAGGTCTTGGGAGGACGTAAATCACGGGTTGTGATCGAACCTATGTAAATCTTGGTGTGCTCTCTCTTATTATTGTTTTTACTTTATTATTGCATTCATTACATTGAACACACCATGTCATTTACCTACATTGTTGTTAGATTAATATTTAATTAATTCTAAATTACTAGTTAAGTTTGAAAAACCCAATTCACCCCCCCTCTTGGGTTACCTATTGGACCAACAGAACTAAGTGTAAATGTAGGAAAAAACTATGATGCATATAGTAAAAATGTGTGGATTTTATCAAAGTTATTTACGTTTATAATTCATGTTACGTATATTTGTGATTTTTGTTCTGTACTCTATTGGCTATATTACGACTTTTAAAATCTTTATCATGCATTAATCTGGTATGATTACATATTGTTGTAGTTATTTTATATATGCATTATTTAGTTGTGTGACGCATTTTTTATTCGGATTATGCATTTTTTTATTATTTATTTTTCTAGTACATTTGTTATGCATGTTTATTTCATGGATACGATTTTTGTGATCATAGTTCTGCATTTCTATAATTATTTTATTAACTACCTTTGTTATGCATTAATGTGGTTCAGTTACACACGTTTTGATTTTTGATATGCACGTTCGGATTGTGTTATGTTTTTTTGTGGTTCGAGTTATACATTTTTTAGTTTTTTATATTTTTAGTGTTTTTGTTAAGATTTTTTTTTTCTCAATACGTATTTTTGTAGTCATAGTTATGTATTTTTGTAGTTAATACTGTTTTCATATGTCTTTATATTTTTGTGGTTATTTTACGATTCGTCTGACTCATGTACACATTTTTATAATTAAATAATATACATACACTATAAAGGTACACAATTTTAATATTCCACACGCATTTTTTCTCTCTGTGTGCCATAGTTTTTCGGTAAACTTGACCTGTTTCGTTACCCAACTACTTTCATTCCCATTGAAGCAGCATCCCCATTCTTCTCATAGGCGAACCAAAGGATGAATTTACATTTGGTCATAATTCTACTTCTGATGTATTGTCATTCTGCCTCTGCCAATTTCTTTTATTCTATTCTATTAAAAAAATTGTGCTTTACTTAGGAGCTTCTATGTGCACCAACGTAATTTCCCTTTACACTCACTTTTTCATTGACTTATTAAGTACAATTTTATTACTTCCTCCGTTCAAATTTATTTAATTTTTAAATATATATGCAGAGTGATACCCGAAAATTTTCCTCTAACCCTATTTTCTCTCCACAATCAACAATAAAAAATTTAAAATTCAAAATTTCTTAGCCATAGTATTATTTCCATATAATCCTATGAGCATTCTTTTCCCAAATCTATGTTCTTTCTAGACCTTTCTCTTTTTGCACCCATCTCCATCAAAATAGGGGTTTGGGGTTTATTAACTAAACTCGCGGTAACTACAATCGCATCTACATATTTTTATCGCCTCTATGCAACCATCGCTTCGACTTTCCAACAATTTCCACTTTCTACAAGGAATGAGCTTCCCCTCCATACCTCATTTCTCCATTTGGGAATATACTTGAATTACTTGATATTTGAATGGATTAGGGTTTGGAAGTCAAAACCAATACCCAATCGGGATTGGGTATGGGTATGGAGTGGAGGTGGAGTTTCAGGTATGAATGGGTATGGAGGGAGTCTCGATCCATGCTCTACCCATCTGACCCCTAAAGAGTCTAGCCCCAAATGACCCTTAGGTGTTCGACTTTTTTTGAATGTTTAACTGTCAAAGCGTAGGAACCCTTTGTCATGAATCAAAACCAAACTCATAGACAACTCTTTCTCTCTCTCTCTGGTTATATTTATGTGATGTTTGTTGCAGTTTCACTTGTGTTAAAATTAATTATTAAAAAATATTAAAATAAAACTTTTAAAAATTCTATTTTTTCAGCTTGTTAAGTTATTTTTAGGTTATAAGTAGAAGTAAAAACGGAAGCTATAATATACTCTCTCGAACAACTTTCAATATAGAAAAAACTCAAACAAAAGTTAGCTGCTAATACATATATCATTAGATTAATGATTACGGGAGAATTTTGTGAATGAAAAAAAGTAAAGGAAAAGTAATAATATAATTCAAATGTTAAACCCATCAACTTTTGCCTTTCCCTTCTCTGTTTCTCCACTAATGCTTAATCCAACATAGGTTCAATCAACAATGGATTTGGCTATAGAA
>BRYF01000016.1:17088983-17091483 GCA_030159135.1 Actinidia polygama | reverse complement strand
AAAGAAAAGAAAAAGAGAAAAGAAAAAAGAAAAAGAATAATAAATAAATAAATAAATAAATAAAATAATAAAATAATAAATAAAATAATAATTATATATGTATATATAAGGATAGAGGGAGAGGGAGAGAGAGACACGGAAGGAAGAAAGAAAGAAAGAGAGAATGAGAGACACGGGAGGAAGAAAGAAAAGAGAGAGAGAAATGAGAGAAATTATATAGTGTGGTTAGTCTTTGATCATGAAAAATAGTGACATAGATCAACGGTGAGATGACGTTGGATCAAGGCAAAATTTTAGTATGATGATCATGGGAGCCAGATCTTCATATCAAAGGGCGTAAAATTCAAATTGAGGTGAAGGGGGTTATTTTGTTGGGGTTTTACTTTGGGTTTGTTGTTAATAGCTTATATAAAGTCTATTAAGACATTATTTTGAGTATTGAACTTGAAATAAAAATACATGATTTATAATGGAAAATTGATTTATGGTTATGTTTATATAATTTGTTTATAACAAATGCATTGGACATAATTTTTAATAATGCATATTATTGATGGTTTATAATATCATGCATATTATATTGTTTACATTAAAAGCTGTTAGCAAATGTAACTTGATATATGTTGAAACTTGGAAATTGAAAAAAAATAGTTTTGGAAAGAAAATGATACGTTTGGGTAAGTCTTGAGCCTTCGGTGAAAGTCCGAGAAGTTGACTGAATGAAAAGTCCTAGATGGCAACTGCGCTACGTTTGGGTAAGTCTTGAGCCTTCGGTGAAAGTCCGAGAAGTTGACTGAATGAAAAGTCCTAGATGGCAACTGCGCTACGTTTGGGTAAGTCTTGAGCCTTCGGTGAAAGTCCGAGAAGTTGACTGACTTTTGGGTATGTCATGAGCCTTCGGTGAAAGTCCGAGAAGTTGACTGATGGTTATGTATGAATTTGCTTTTTGAGAAAAGCTAAAGAGGTTAAAATCATTGATTAAAAAAAATCATAAATTGGATTATTGCTTTTGAGAAAAGCTAGAAAATTTGAGAAATTATTGGAAAATTGCTTTTGAGAAAAGCTAGAAAATTTGAGAAATTATTGGATAATCGCTTTTGAAAAAAGTCGGGAATTTGAGAATTTGTTGATTTGAGAAATCATAGATTGAAAAAATCAAAAGTATATTTTGATATGGATGAAAACATATTTTATTGCATCATGTTTTCATTATATGATTATGTATCATGGTTTTGGCTTGAAACATCAAAACCATTGTTAAATCTTTTCAAGGTAACTCACCTTTACTATAAAATGAATTTCAGGTACCGAGGGTTACTCTGAATCGTGAGGCATGAGGATGCCAGTTATATATTTCATTTTGATAAACATGTTGACATGTATTTTTGAAATTGTAATATTATTTTGACTTTGGTGGATATTGTCCTTGGGATATCATTTGTTTTGTATTTGATAGCTCATGGAGAGCTTGGTTCTACTTGAGAGATAGACGTATTGTACTCTAATGAAATGACAAGTATATTTGTCATATTATTCCGCAATTTAGTTGTTTGCTTACGTGGCCGGGTCTTGGTTTGACCGGGGCGTGACAACATGGTATCAGAGCTCTAGGTTCGAATACCTAAGAGCTGTGGGGTGGTTAAGCCACAATTATTTAAGTGTCTAGTTATTAAGGAATAACGTGAGTGTTATACATGTGATTGAGATAACATGTACGGTGCTCTAGGTTCAACACCTATGAGTTGTAGGTAGCAATGTTTTAATTTAATAAGTATGATTATCTTATTATTTTCTTGTGGCATTGTGTAGAACATGCCACCGCGTCAGGCGAAAGGTCGTGCGAAGTCACTTACGGGAGCGCGCGGGGCTCGAGTAGCACGTGGGGTTCGTGGAGTTCGTGATGAGATAGATGACGATAATCACCAAGAGTCGGTGATGGGAGGAAGAGCCAGTGTTCCTGGAGGTAGTGCTGGAAATGTGAGAGATGCTCCACCAGCAGTGGTTGGGGGAGCAGAGTTCATGCAAGGTGTCTTCACCGCTATTGAGCAAGTGGTGAGGAATACCGTGCAAACGATGCAAGTGCCTATTAGAGCGGCGGACTCTAGGGCTGCGATGGCTATGAAATCCTTTCTACAACTTCGTCCGCCTACGTTTAAGGGCGAACCGGATCCGTTAGTTGCGGAAGATTGGTTGGAGCAAGTGACAAGAGCGCTAGACACGATCTTGGTGACTGAAGAAGAATTGAGAGTTTTGTTTGCATCCTATCAATTGCAAGGGGATGCCCTCCAATGGTGGAAGACCGTGGAGGAAGGTGTTGCAAAGAAGTGGGAGCCATTCAAGAAGGCTTTCTTAGATAAGTACTTTACGGATACAGCTAAGGAGGCGTTGAGGATGGAATTCATTAATTTGGTACAAGGGAGTATGACGGTGGCACAATATGAGGCCAAGTTTACGAGTTTGTCGAGGTTTGCCAAGGCATTCGTGTCGACGGAGGAAGAGA
>BRYF01000016.1:17066483-17068983 GCA_030159135.1 Actinidia polygama | reverse complement strand
TGAAGAGTGTATAGGAGTTACCAGGGGGATATAGGGAGAATAGCTAGGAGGACATTTCTTGACGTTCTTGATTTGACTTTGCTTAGGTGGCTGGGGGGAAAATCCAAGATCCCTTTTCACACCTTTTCCTTAGTAGGCTGAGCTCTTGCTCGGACTCAAAATCAGTGTCTTTGTCGGACTCGGCTACCCTATGAACATAGATTGGATGGTATTGCTTTTTAACTTTTCTAAGTTTCATTTCTTTCGTTGTCTGAAGTTTGTTTTTATCTTGGAGTTATGTCGACTCGGATCAGCCTGGCCACGCTCACCAAAATGGTTGGGGACAAGGATGCAAGCTCGACGAGGACAGTTACTCCGCCCTTGAAGGGGATTGTTATCCAAGAGAAGCGATCTCGGGATGACGGCCATGACTCATCGCCTAGTAAGAAGGGGAAGGTCATCGACTCCAAAGGCAAGGATGCCATGCTGCCACCCCCACCCAAGAAGAACAAGTCTAGTAGGGGCGAGCATTGTGGCTCCGTGATCGTTGGCGTCAAAGGAGGGTCTGTCCATCTCGCAGGGTCAAAGTTTAGGTCCCAGGACTTCGATGATGTCGAGTGCCCCTATGGCGCATAAGATATTGAACGGAGTGATCCTTCCCGCCGACGAAGAGAAGGTAGATCAGTTCAGTACGGACGAACTAATCACCAAGTCCTTCCATGCCCTTGGCGAGGTGCTTGGTTGTTTACATTTGGCTTCATTTTTGTAGTTCATTTTTGTTTTTGGCATTCACATAGGATTATTTGTAGCAGGCAGTAGTGCTCGTTTCTGCCCTTGCCTTTCTGAGCCAAGATCATCAAAACGACTACCATTTCTAGCTCGCTCATGCCAACTTAGTCGGGCTCGAAATGGTTAAAGCTCAAAATCGAGCTTTCAAGGTAGAGAATCAATTGGCCGATCTGGGAGAACGGGTGATGAAGACCGAGGCTGAATTGAAGGATAAATCTGAGGTTGTGGCGTGGTTGGAGGCTAAGGTGGCTGAGCTTACTGGCAAACTGCTCAAGCTATAAAGCTCTCCATTGAAGAGTTCAAATCTTCAAACGATTTTAAGATGCGGTTACAGATTCCGCTACCACGTATTTTGGCGAGGGTTTTGAATTTTGCTTGAGGCAGCTTGCTCACCATCACCCTAACCTCGGCATCGACTTGGCGAGCATGGAGATGGATACTGACTTGGCTGATGAGGATGTTCGGGGTTGGTGAATAATTTATGCATGGCGACTTGAGGATCAATGCCCGGGACATCGCCCTATGACCAAGTGAAGACGTAAAAGTTTTTCTTTAAGAAGTCCACCAAGGCAGAACGCAGCTCATCGGTAAGTTCAGTATTGATCATTACGTGGCGATCTGGATAATCTAGGTGTATGGAGATTGGAGCGACTTCTTCAAGGGGTTTGGTGTTTTCAATTTCTCGGGGGTTCACCAAGATAACTTGTTCCACCTCATCCTTAAGGGATTCCATCTCGACATCGGCGATCTGTAATTACTATTGGACATTTAGGGTTGGGTAGGTTTCAGCCTTCATGGCCAAAATAAAACATTACCTCACGACTTTTTGATCGCCTCTCACCTCGCCCACCCCTGTTGAAGTGGAAAACTGCATTTTCAAGTGGTAGATTGACGTGATCGCCCTGGTCCCTCCTAAAGTAGGTCGACCTAAAATTGCATTATAGAACGAAGGGCAATCCACCATGATGAAGTCCTTTCAAACGGTGGTCTGGTGTGGCTCTGTCCCTAAGGTCATTGGTAACTTAATCCACCCAAGTAAATGCGTCATATTTCTCCTAAGCCTACCAGGGGAGTATGGAAGGGATGTAATTTATTCAGGCCGATCTTTATTTTTTTGAATGCCGAGATGAACAAGATATCTATTGAACTCCCGTTGTCAACCAAGATCCTTTGAACGTTGAAGTTGGCGATGACGACCGATACAACCAAGGCATCATTATGAGGGAGGTGTAGACCCCTCAAATCATCGTTGTTGAAGGTGATAGGCGGGTAAACCTTAACGATTGGGAAGGAGAGGTTATAGACTTCTTTCTCAGCTCGCCCACTAGCGCTCCTGGCGTGCCTTTTCCTGGACAAACTTGAACATCCACCAGATCTAAATCTACCGTGTATCACCTGTATATCGCTTGGTCTGTTATCGCCATATCTCCTCTCCGGCGAGTTAGGAGGCGGGCGATCCGCAACATATTTTCTCAGATATCCCCTCTTGATAAGGTCAACTATTTATTCCTTCAATTGGAAGCAGTCTTCTGTGTTATGGTCTTGGTCTTGGTGGAATTCACAATACTTGTGCTTGTTCCTCTTTTGAGGATTAGTCTTGATTTTTTCAAGCCATTTGATGAGTTCTTGATGTTTAACTTCCGTGAGTACTTGGGCAGTTGGAGCGTTAAGAAGAGGTAGTACCAACTGGGCGGCGAGGTGGAGTGCGAGGATGCCTATCGTTGGTTTGTCT
>BRYF01000016.1:17048983-17051483 GCA_030159135.1 Actinidia polygama | reverse complement strand
AGTGTCCACTGCATCAGCCCATTAGGCGAGCATATGGAATACGCTATACGCATCGGGTTCAAAGCCATAAACAATGAAGCTGAATATGATGCTCTCCTCGCTGGAATTAGGGTTGCAGCAAAGTTAGGGGTTAAATCCTTGGATGCTTTCAGTGACTCTTAAATTGTGATCAATCAAGTGCAAAGAGACTACTTCGTCAAAGATCAGCGGATGTTAGAAATCGAAACTCTCACCAAAGTATTTGGAAGCCGCAGACTCCACAACCTCTTAGAAATCATCTGAGGATTTGAACTCCTCGATGGCCTTCCTCTTGGCAAGTGCTTCATTTTTCTTCAGCTTAGCCACCTCTGCCTCTAACTTCGTTGCGGCCTTAGTTTTCTCCTTAAGCTCTTCATTGGCCTTCTGCTCTCGCTCGCCGTACTCATCCAAACGTCCTTCCAGCTCTATGGTCTGGTTCTGAGCTCAGACCATCTCCATCTCGGCCGACTCTGCTTGGGCGATCTAGAAGGTAGCGTCATTCCCTATGTACAACTTCCTGCTACAAACAAGTTTTATGAACGCCTTGAATCGACAAAAGTACAAAGACAAAAGCCGAAGATGAAAATGAATAAATACCTAGCCGACGATGTGGAAGAACTTTGTAACCACTTGATCCAAGGAGAGTTTGTCCACCTTCTCCTTGTCGGTAAGAAGAATCACCCCCGAAAAAATCTTTTCTACCATGGAGGCACTTCCCAGCATGGAGGCTCCGGGCCCCAGGGCATTGCCGAAATTGGTCAAAATGCCCTCCCCAAGAGCCATTGCTGGTCGGGCTCCTTTGATCGCCGACGTACTTGATGTCGTCGATGATTTCGCCTTCTTTGCCACAGGTAGGGCCGTCTCTTTTCCCTTCGACTTTGCCTCATTGGGCGAGATATCTAACACCTAGCCCCTGGGCAGTCGGGGTAGACTTCACCAACGAGCTCACTCCCTTAGATTTCTCCATCTTCTGGCGAGCTTTTTCAGGCTGATCTTTTTTGATATTGCTGTAAAAGAGAGAACCAACATCAGATCAAGGAAGAGATAAAACACTTAAAAAGATGGAGATAGTACCATTCGATCTAAGCTCGAGGGGAAGTCATGGGTCTGACCAGGACTCTGATTTAGAGTCCAAGATTGAGCTCGAACTAAATGGTCCCAAAACTAAGACAGGGTCTCGAACTTTTCCCACTGACCACCTTAGTAGGGTTAGATTAGGAACATGAGGTAAGATCCTCCTCATTTTCTTCCTAATGGTTAGGTATTCTATCGAGTTATCTTGGGAAAGATTTCCAGGGTGAGGTTTATCTCGGAAATAACTGGACTCACCCTCGTCGCTCGCAACATCAACTGCGCCATCTGTAGACTTATCCTTGGCATTATCTCTACAGTTGGATGCCATCCCTTTGCGATCAAGAGCAAAGCACTTCCGAAATGTTTTAGAACTGAGGACTACCAAAACTTTAAAGTATCTCCCCGGCCCTAGTTTCTTGAAGACCCTTCTGGATCTTTGATCTTTGAGGTCGGTCAAGATGGGAAACTTATTGAAGCGTTTACTTGGAGAATGAGGAACATTTATTAGATTAAGACAAGATGTTATACTTGAACAAAATGACAATAGTGTGAGAGTAAAGCTGACCTGGGGTGCTCCATGATCTCAGTACCCGAGGAAACACTTTCTCCCGAAATATGCTAAAAGAAAATATCCAGCCATCCCTCGAGGTGAAGAAGAACCTCCTCTTCTACCCCTTGACGTTGCTGGGGGAACCCTTGACTATTGTCCTACCTGACCTTGCCTTGAAGTAGAGCCACCCCGAGACTGGCTTAGGATTTTTGAACAGACTAAAGAGGCATCTAAACTCATTGAGAGATAGGGCGACCTTGTAATATCGCTATATCACCAACACGTAGACAATATTTTGCCACGCATTGGGAGAAAGTTAAGCAGGGCAGATGTTGTAGAAGTTCAAAATTCTCTTAATAGTAGGTGAATTGGGAGCCTTAGGCCCGTAGGGAAAGCATTTTCGTAAAAAGCTACCTCGCCTGGGCGAATAGACAATATAGTCTCTCCCTCTTCAGGAATCCTGGCCGGGAAAGATGATGATTCCCTCAGGCGATCCAAGTCACCTTAAGTCATGACATTGAACTCCTTGTCGAGCGGAGTACCAATATCCATCTCGGGATCTACCCCGAGGTCAGAAGGGTCGCCTTAGAGGGGAGGCTCCTTAAAAGGGGAGGCGTGCCCACCTTCGGAGGCGTGCCATCATTAAATGCCTATTGAGTTACTTGATTCACTACTCAAAGATCCCCAAGTGTCCCACCTCGGCATCTCGAGTAGGGGGCTACTGATGTGGGGTAAAATCCGCACCTACCAATGAACTGAGGTGGGCACATCGCCTATAAGAACCACATCATCAACATTAGTTATAGTCACTATTTGCCTTGAGGATCCTGTCACCTCCACATATGTTATGTCCCCAAT
>BRYF01000016.1:17013983-17016483 GCA_030159135.1 Actinidia polygama | reverse complement strand
GAAAATCTGGAATTACCAAAAATTCTGGGATTAAAACAATAATTACAGTAAAGTTTTGGGTTAAACCGTAATAACCACCACACGAGCTAACACTGTCTGCAGGTTAAAGTTTCTGGAATTCAGTTCGCAGTCAAGTATTTTTGGAATTCAGTTCGCACTCGAGTATTTCTACATACAGCGTTAACTTCTTCTTTTATCTTTTCAGAAATCGTTTCTGAAATTAAAAATCTGAACAATTTTTAAACTTCAGAAACCACAAACCGTTCCAGCCCAAAAATAAAATTTTGAAAAATTTCCAAACATCTGGAACCCAAAACTGTTCCATCCCTAAAAAGTGCCGTAGCACGGGCGTACTCATTAGCAGAAATGGCTGAATTTATCTCAGTCATGACTACTTCAGGTGTTGTTGAAATATTCTTGACACCATCAAACATACTCAACTCGGGATTCCATCTCCAAATCCCATCTCCATTTCCAGAAGAACACAACTAAGGCTTCAAGGACACAAACAACAATTGACCATTTGGTCCATTTTGCGACACAAGCAATGGAAAAAGAAAAAAAAAGCAAAGTAGTTGATCAAGAGTTTAATTGTCTAGACCTCCACATATCATAAACCAATTTCTGGAGAGAAAAAAATCTGAAACAATTTTCTTGCCCTTTTTCCAGAATAGAAACTGAAAATGTTTAATAAATCTGAACACTTTAAAAAAAATTGTATTTCTTCCCGTTTCTATTTTTTGAACAAACAGAATATACACAATCCTGAAATCTGTTCCAAGAAACTGTTATCAACAGCGGAATAATTCTGTTTTCAAACCACAATAGAAATCTATTTTAGGGGAAAAATAGAATAAACAGTTTCTGTAATTATCGAATAGTTTATGGAAAATAGAGATAGATTCAATGAAATTATTTCTGAATCTGTTTAAAAAAAAAGTTAACTTTTTTTAATATAAGAAATAGAAACTGTTCTAAACGAAAAATTATCCTGTAACAATTTTTTTTCTTCTAAAGTAGAACAATTTTATTTTTCAAGTAAAACTACGTCTGAAAATTGAAATTATTTACAAAATCCATAGATATGTGGTTCTACCCCATGGTATCAAATTTTTCTAGGCATCATTCATGAATCTCAAATATTAGTATCCCAAAGAAAATTATTTTTTGGAATTCAATTGCTGATCACAAGATCACGAATCTTGAAGCATCCCTTAAGAAAGATTCTCCACCTACCCATGGTGTTATCGACGTCAGCCTTCCAAAATAAAACAGCTAGAATCACTTACGTCGGAACACCTCCGACGTAGCTTTGCCGAACTAAATTTTATCTGACTCTCTCTCACACAAATGAAAACTCAGAAAAAAAACTATATGCTTGAATTATTTTTTCCTATGTTTTCCAAAAAAATAATCCAAGGTTTTTAAAGTAAATAATAACCCTTCAAAATGAAAACTTCCAACCATAAAAAACCCATAATGAGGGTGTTTTATGCCTCTATAACCTCCATAACCTCCTGGCATAAAGAACTGTTTATGATTGACCTTTGGGCTTCTAACAACTTATTTTGGAGTTGTTAAATCCAGTCCATTTTGGGCTTTCATTCACACCATATTTTCAACAGAATCATTGATATAAGTTTAGGGTGAAATTGGTCCCCTCATATTAGTCGGTCCTTTGGACCGGATACTGAATTATCAAAAAAAAAAAATTTAGAGTGAGTTCACAACTTACCAACTTTATAATAAATTTGAAACCCTAAACTTTTGTTTGGTCCTTTATTTTAACTCATTTCAATTGGTATGACCTCTACCACTTAAAAAAATGTTTTTGACAATTTTTTAATTATAAGAAAAATGAGTTTAATTATTTAAATTTAATCTTTCAGGATACCGATATGGTACGATATAAAGCTAGGATTTGTGGCGTGGTTGGTTTTGCCCCAATTCAGAGGGGCAGCTTTCATGTATGTGAAGTTTGTGATGGAGAAAATCAAGAAATATGGATTATTAGATCATATTCACAAGGACAAGTTTGTGGATTTTGCTACCCCCAAGAAAGTGAGTTTATTTTTTCATTATTATTCTTTGAAATTTTTATTATTTCCTTTGTGTAAATTGGTATTGATGTTTGGGAGGGAAAACTCATCGCATACATGTTTGAGATAACATGTTATTAAAATCTTATGGAAAACTTCTCAGAAATGTTTCCATTTTTGAATTCTAACATATTTTAAACTTAGTCGTAATCTCTTGAGAAATATTATGGCAACTTTACAAAAACTCGGCATCATATTTTAAATTTTTTAATGTTCTAAAACCTTATTTTAAATCGTATTATTTACAATTTGGGGTTTGCGCAGTGTTGTTCGTGCATTAATATTGGCCCACCGAGAAGTCTAATAGTACGATCTATTGTTCAAAAGCTTGGACAAAGTTCACATTATAATTAACTAAAATTATGAGATGCACAAATAATTTAATCAATACAAACGAAGAA
>BRYF01000016.1:16961483-16963983 GCA_030159135.1 Actinidia polygama | reverse complement strand
GGATAAATTTTTTGTTTTCCATGTTGCTATTTTCTTGTTTGTGCTTCAGTCTTGGGTATATTTATATATTTTGGCAACATTTTTCATTTTTCTATTGATAATTATGTGTTTCAGGCTTCATTTTCTTTGCTGCAAGCCATTGAACCACTACGATTTTCTCCTATGTACGTTAGCCCAACCAACTAGACCACCTCAACCAACTCGACACACACAAACACGGACTGCCACGCATGGGACAACAATTCTAAAACCATCAATCATGCAAGGCAGGAGTTGTTGTAAATGCAAACACAATGAGCATGTTTGTTGTTGTTTATTAGCAGCAGTTATTGCTTCTTTTTTTGTTTTAGAACTTGTGTTGGAGTGTTTGTCACGACTTCTGCTTCTGTTTATGGGCCAAAAATAACTTAACAAAGTTAAAAATAAGCTGATTTTTACAAGCCCCATTTTGATGCTTTTCAACGTCTTTTTTTTAAATAATCAATTTTACATAAGTTCAATTACAACAAACACTCTAAATAGGTTTGCCGGAGTGCAAGTCTTGACCCAACTAAATCACCTATAGTCTTACAAGTCTATAGATCCATGAAGGTTACCTGAAAAAATAGAAGAGGTGTAAAAAGACAAATATGTTGCAATTGGAATTGAAGGAACTAAATTCGTAGAAGGGTTAAAGCACAAGGGCTACTCATCTAATTTTTCCTAATGTATGAATTATGTAGAAGTGCAATTATGTCTACTACATGGGGCTTACTGTTTTAAAAGGATTCGATCTATTATTTTAAGTGACTCCACACATTTGAGCTGGGGCTTACTGTTTCAAAAAGACCTAATATATTATTTTAAGTGAACTCCACGCATTTCAACTAATTAGGAAGTGGATAGTATTCACCAAATTTATTAGGTATTTAAACATAATTGCACTCATAACCACCAAACTTTTTTTTTCTTGTTAAAAGACGGTATTGGAGCATCATATCAAGTTCACAAAATCTATTTTTTTACTACTTTAGGCGTCAAACCATCTAAAATGGTCCACATCAAAATAGTTAAAATAGTCTACAAAATTAGTTTTGCTACCAGAATTGTTGACATGTTATATCTCTTTGGATAAATTATATTTTGCACTCCTAAACTTTTATTAAAATATATCTTTATATTTTTTCAGTTCTAATTGTATCATTCAACTTACTTGGTCTTTTCATTTATATGCCATTCAATTAATAGTCACATGGCCTCTTTTTATGATGTCAGATAAAAATATTACCATATGATCATCATAAAAATATACTTTATAAGAAATAACACCGTTGGAACAATATAACTATTTTAAAAATATACTCATTAAAAAATACCACCGTAAGAATAATGTGATCATTTTAAAAATATAACCATTGTAAAAAAAAACTTGTACAATACAATGAGGATAAATAATTAATATTCTAATCGAATACAATTAAAATAAAGAAACTGATAGAGTTAGTGTTAAAAAAGTGACTCGCTAAAGTAAAATAAATAATTTTTGAGTTATAATTTAACTCAAATTCAGCGAGAATGATGCGGATGCTCTCAATCGTGTTAATTTGGCCTGGTGTGTATCTGCTATGTCAATTTGTGATTTTTTTGTCAAAGTGAGGTATCTGGGATTTCAGTGGTGTACAAGGATGGCAATTTTGCCCAAATCTGATGGGGTCCAATGGAATTGGCCGTTTGGATATGGGTTTTATCCAATTTTTTGTTCGATGTAGGCAGTTATAGTGGAAGGGGTGAAATATCTGGTCAGGTATGGATATGGTATCGTTTGATTACCTCTATACCCAAATACCCGAACTTAATATTGATATGTGATATATGAATTAAATTGGGAATGATTCGTAATATGTGTTGTATTTAAAAAACATTCGATAAAATCTGTTGGAATTTTATATATGAATATGTTAAATGATTGAAATTTGAATTTTGTTTTTAAGATTTGGGTATCGGGTATATCCGATACCCTATTGGGTTTGAGATTGATAGCAATATCTAATACCCGTCGGGTATTAGGTATGGTTATAGAGATGAAAGTGAGTTTCGGATATGAATATGGAGAAGGGTCTCCCAATCCATACCCGACCCATTGTCATCCCTAGTGGTGTAGGCAAGTGCCAAATAATTGAGTTGATTTAACTTCCTAAAATTGACAAAAGTTAGAGGTTGTGGTGCTGCATCAGGTTTTAGCTAGGGTCGGCTTATGTTACATCTTTATTCTAATTTCTGTAATTATTGATATTCCAAAAACTACTAAACAAACAAGGGAATAGAATTTATTTTTTTTTGTAAGGGGATAAAATATCCAATTTTACTCCCAGTTGAGTTCCATCATGAATTACAATCGGACTGTCGCCCTGCAACAAGTTCAATCGACCACCTTGACAAGGTAGCTCGGACGCCAAACACAGGAACCATCTCATGGGATGTCTTTACAGAGCTACGAGGCAATGGGTATAGTACATGCAAA
>BRYF01000016.1:16953983-16956483 GCA_030159135.1 Actinidia polygama | reverse complement strand
TCCAGAGGCTTTCTTATTCTTTCTGTTGAGGAGTTTTGAACTTCAGTCATGGGCTTTTCCACTTTCGGTTGACCGAACTTGAACTTCGATCATCTTTGTTCTTCAAAACTAGTGACCACTTCTGTTGCTCTATTTTGGCTTCACATACTTCGGTCGACACTTCGATTATGTCTGAATTGTTTTTCCAGTGAACACCCTTGTTCTCTGTTTCAACTTTGGCTATGCCTTCTCGAACTTCGATTGACCGAATGTAAGTTTCGGTTGTGGTCTATAGTTCCAGTGATCAAGTCTATCAATATCTGACTTGATGAAGTTCGACTAAGCTTCTCTTAACCTTTGGTCGACAAATTTGGTCGATCGAACTTGTGACAATTGCAGTCTTGATTTGTTTCAGTTATCAGTTTAAGCCGTTGATTGATCAAATTTAGTTTGGATATTGAATTAATTCTTTTATCACTTTTGTATGCACAATTACATTTATTATGACTTGTGAAAAGTTTCAAACCTCACTTTGATTGTGATTTAATTTATCTTTAAGACCACTGTTATTTTTCCTTTAGAATTGTGAATTAGTTGACTTAGAGCTTTCAATTTCAATTTGTTTTATCATTCTATGTATTTGCTTTTTATCTTAAAATGATCTTAGTCATGACTATGTTGAGTTTAACAAATATAAATTCATTTTTCCTTTCTTAATACAATTTTCATCAACCGTTCATTTTAGACTTAGCTTAATCATCAAAATCAATAAACTATATTTCAACAATCTTTCCCTTTTTGATGATGATACAACTTGTTTTTTAAAATCGTTGTTTGTTTTAAAATTTTCATGCTCCCCCTTACTTATGCTCGCTCTATCTTTATACTTATTTAAATTGTTCTATGTTTCAATATTCTGAAACTATTATATAAACATAAAATCAAGGCATACTTAGTAGGCATATTGAGAAGCATGACAATATGGCATAGGTATCAATACTCATGGCAACATGGCATATATAAAGAGCATATCAAACACCAGGATTAAATAGATTGAAACCAAACCGAACTCTTTAACACAAATCTTAAAGAAAATTGATCAAAAATTGTTTAAGATACTAAACCATAAAAAAATTACAATTGAACTTGCTACTAAAAACCATTAAAGCCAAAAACCTAAATCTTCTCCCCCTTTAGGGCATCATCAATAAGGTGGAGGCCTAGGAGGCCGGTATGAAGAGCTAGAGGGAAGAGACAGATGGATTGAAGATCTTGAAGGCAGGGAAGGCCAGTATGAAAAGATAGAGGGCAGAGACATCTGGTGTGAAGAGCTTGAAGGCAGAGAAGGCCGGTATGAAGTGCTTGGAGCATCAGACAATGGAAGAGGAGGTGGAGAAGGATAGTTAACCGGAGGAGGAGGAGTCAGATGAGTCGAGAACCAGAGATATTCAAACTGAGTTTCGATGTCGGTCATCCTATCGTTATATTGCTTGTTAAAGTCAATTTGTTGCTCATATAAGTTCTCATATAGATCACCGAGCATATCGATGTACCTCTCTTACTTCTCTTGATATTGAACTATCTACTCAAATTGTTTTGCTTGATCCTATTGGCGCTGCACCATTCGCTCCATTGTGTCATGTAAGTTTCCAAAATACTCAAGAAACCATGCCAGAAGTCCCTCTTGCGAGGAAGGCTCTTCGTGCACGGGATGCTTCTCTTGCATTGGATGCTCTTCTTGCATCATTTATCTTTCTTTCCATTGGAGTTGAAGAGCTTGAGCATTCGGTTCCTCATGGATTTTCTCGGTTTGAGGTGGAAATTTCAAAAAATATCCTTTAGTCTCCATTGCATTGTGACTAGATTTCTCTTCTCCCTCTTCTTCCTCACCCTCTTCTTCTGTGGTGTTCACGCTTATATCCCTTTTAATCATATGCATAGAAACCTTTATCTATATATACATTGAGTTGTCTGTTGAATTTGACTCTAAAATGCTTAGAAACCTTAGTAAAAAAAGCACCATAAGATAGGGCTCAACTGCTATGGTTTCTCATGTCAGCTATTTTTTTAAGTATTATGTAGTTCAAGTTCAAAGGCTCATCTATCACAACTCAGGCATCCATGTTAGTCACTTGATTAAAATGTCCTTTCTTAGGAATCAAATTATGCGCGATATACCTATGGAATAATCAAAACTCCTTTTTCAGCTCTTTGGTTTTGGTGAACCCTATCGCTCCATTCTTGGTGATCACCTCATTCATGTGTTTCTTGTTTACATACTTATCAAACTTGCTTGGTTTGCTAATAAAAATGCAATCCTCAGCATTAGAAATCCCCATGACCTCAGATAGGACCGTGGGATTTAAGACTATGTCTTTTCCTATAACTCTCGAGTCTATGGTGTATTCAATGTTGTCTAGGTTTCCTACCTCTAAGTTGCAATAGAAGAAACTTACCAAATTTGAATACATGTTCGTTGGAAGGGGTCGGAATTCATCCCATCCCAGTGCCTCCATTGGTG
>BRYF01000016.1:16896483-16901483 GCA_030159135.1 Actinidia polygama | reverse complement strand
GACACACTCACCCTCCAACAATAAGTGTACACCTAGATTCACGATTAATTAACCCCAAAACAACAAGAAATAGAGAACCCCCAAGACTCTTTGAAACCCTAGGTATTAAAATAACTCAGACAAAGCGAAAAAGAAGGAAGAATGGAAGAAAGAGAGGATTACCTAGAGAAAAATCAAAACAACTGAACAGAAATGGACGAGATTGGTTCGCTAGATAAAGGGAAAAGCACCATCCAAGATTGCCAGAAGTCGTGGGTGTGAGAAAGAGAGAGAAAGCGATAGTAGATTTAGGGCAAAAAGGAATAATCGCTGGAAATTTATAGTTGTCTAGATAAGTGGACTTTGCTAGATCAAGAACTCGCCAAATCCCGTGAAATAGTTGCTGGGAATTTATAGTGTAATACCCCAACCCTGAATTATTTTTACTTTATTACAGAATGAATTAAATTAAATTTATTTAATGAGTTTTAGGGTTAAATTGAAAGATTAACAACTTTTGGGATAAATTAAAAAGGATATTTAGATAATGTAATTACTTAAAAGTTAAAGAGGCTGGAGTGTAATTGCAAACAAAGAGGCTGGATATTCATGCCATGGGTGACTCATGTTTCCTTTGTCTTCTCTAAAGATATTTTGTTTATAAAAGAAAGAGTATGGACAGAAGGATTGAAAGAAAGGAAAATGAGAGATGTGATAAATTATAAAGTATGGTTAGCCTTTAATCATAAAAGATAGGGACGCAGATCACCAGTGAGATGATATCGAATTGATATGAAATTTTAGTATGATGATCATGGGAGCTAGATCTTCATATCTAAGGGTGTCAATTTCAATTTGAGGTAAGCAAGAGGTATACAATATGCTTTCTAACACCCCGGAGTTATTTCTTTAATTATCTGATTTTGTACTCCATTAGCAAGTGTGCTATCTCTTGAAATCTATGAGATTTATTGAAATTCATGACATTTGTGAAATCATGATGTGTATTGGCTAAAATGCCATGGTATTGAATGGTACGGATTGGGCGACCCTGCAAATAACCCTGATACCGAATAAAGCCAGAAAGGCTGGGTGAGGTGGGCGAGGTCGGGCACCAGTCACGTGCCAAGAAAGACCGGGTATGAGGTCTTTGATGAATAATTGATTCGTTGAGCGTATTCCAGTTGTATTATATACTTTCATGCTTAATTTATTTTTCAGGCGTACGTGGGAGTTCGGGTAGTGCGAGATGAGTTGGATAAAAGATTTAAAGACTTAGATTTTAGATAATTTTGTATTAATATTTTTTGGAGACATTGTATAAATAAATATTGAATAATTGAGGCTTCCTGCACTCTGATTTGTGTATAAAGGATTGCGGATTAATTAACAGCACTGGGCTGGGTCGTCACATATAGTCACCCAGATAAGTGGACTTCGCGAGATCGAGAACCCGCGAGATGAAGACAAGATGAACATGCGCATAACTTTAATTCTCAACTCATGCAAAATACAACCAATGAAATTTAAGATGCCCAAAGTATGAGTGAGTTAACATCCAGTATGGTCAAAGAAAAGCATAAAAGACACTCAAGATACACAATAATGATATTACCCATACTAGCAACCATGACACCAAGATGAATGTTTGTCAATTAGATCAGTGAGAATACGGACCATAAAAAAAGATCCAGACGAGGATTCCCAATGGAGATCTCATCTTGACCACTGAGGCACTAAAAGTCGAGCCTTCATGCTATCCCAATCAAAATTATTTTTTTTTATTAGTTTTTTATTTTTATTTTTCTGGACAAATTCTCCTGATCACCATTTAAAGTTCCAACCCTATGTCTCCAAGTGTTCAACATTAAAACATTCCTGACCATATGAGAATGGTGGCTTTCACACACATGAGTATTCTAGCCTTCCATGATTTCTTCTTCTTTTAGGGAGGTGTTGTGGAAGTGGATGGAATATCAGGTGGTGCTGTAGGTGGGATCACAGGAGGACGTGACATGGTTGTGCTCTTCTTAACTGATGTCAGAGTAATAGGTCCTATTGGTGGTTGAATCAAGGGATCATCGATAAGCGATGCCCCAACAGCTAAGCATAATGATGAAATCATAGCTACAAATGGCATATTGGCTCTAGCTGGGGATTTTTCATTGAATGCTATCATCTCATTTAGGATACATTTGGCCACATAGATTACCACCGAGTTCATCAAGACGTAAAGAAATTCCGCATCAGCTAATTTCAGCTCTTTCTCAGATCGTGTGGGGGAGATATTGTAGTGAATGATCTTGGTCATTAACTTATATTCAGGTTTAAATTTCCCAACACAAACTTTTTTCCTTCCTTGAACTCCTCTGGGTTCATGTAAATTGCTTGGGCATAAGCTTTTTTAGACTAGGACCTGAAACCTCTGTCCGGGTATTGAACTGTAGCAGAATTAGGTTGGGGGTAATGGAGGTATTGGGCAACGATATCAGTAGAGATTACAATGCTTTTGCCCCCAACCTTACTATGAATTGTACGCATCGTGTCAATCCTAATATTTTTATAAAATTGAACACACAACCTCAATTTTTTTGAAGAAAAATCTCAACCCTATGTCTGCTAGTTTTTGTATAGCAATAATATCGACTATTTGTTCTCTTAATACTTGTCTTTCACAAGTAACTACTACTTTAGTCAACACTGTTTGCTTCCATTTTTTCATGTCCTTTTTAGCTCTTTCTTTCCTCCCCTAGGCCTCACTCGGGCCTTGTGGCAATTCCTCCTCTAGCTCACTAGTGGATTCCGATTGTGAGTTCTCACCCACATCTTCCCCCTTTTCCATTTATCAGTATTACCTCCCTTAGTGGACCCTTCCCAAGATCTTCCCCATCCTCTATTGGCCCTCATTTTACGACCCATCAACACACAAACAACAAATAATAGCATTGCTATTAGAACATTCGTCAATGGTCCAACAACTATTCGGTGGATTCCTACAAGACACGAGCCATTTGGTTTACGAGTGTAAATCTAAGGTTTTTGGGGCAAAAAATATTTGTTTTCAAGCTTCTAGAATGTAAATCTAACAAAAATTTAAAATAAATTGGAATAGTTGAGACTTGGGTTTTACCTTTTCAAATCTCTAACAATGGTAGAACCAAGAGAGAGAGAATGAGTGAGAAAGCCCTTGTTTCCTCAAATCTGTGTGTTTTGTGGTGTTTTAGAGAAGTTTATGAGTGATTTGATGGGTTTTATGGGATTTTTGGGAGAGGAAGAGATGTTTAGGAGTGAAAGAGAGTTTGAGGGAGAGAGAGACGGATGGTTGTGAGAAAGTGAAAGGGTTTTAGGGTTTTAAATGAAGGACAAACCTGTAGTTTTTAATCTGCCCATAGCTGTTTGACTGGTCCAGCTTTCTCCAACCGGTCGGGTAATTCTGCTCAACCTACTAACCATTCTCCGACCGGTCCATCTTTATCCGACCGGTCAGGCATTTTCACAATCTTTCTGTTCACTCCCCGACTAGTCCGAGAATTACCCAACTCTTTGTCTACTTCTTGACCGGTTCAACAATGAGTTCGACTGATCCAGCTTTCTCTATTTAAAAACTCCAATTTCTATGCATTCTTTATCCTCCCAACTTGATTCTTTTTATACTTTAACCCCAAATTTCATTATTTCTGGTTCCAAACATTGTTTTTCTCTATCAATTCACCACCCTCCTCTCTTGTATTTGGCTACCTAAGCTTTTATATAGATGGCATTTTTCTGTGTATAGGCTCAATTTTAGGTTGAACGGGTTCTGACTCAAAATTTGTGGTCTTTTTATGAAAATGAATGTCATTGTGTCATCCCCTAAGTGCCATAAATTTAAAATTAAACTAGAACTTGAAACTAGTTTTAACTTGTTATGTTAACTTCAGTTTCTCAATTATGCATCATTTAGAGATAGTCAAAAGATTCAAATAACATGCTTAGTAAATAATCCTTCAAAAGCACTTAATTTATCCGATTTTTTTAACACTTAGATGTTAATTAAAACTATTCTAAAAATAACCTTCACCCTTAACTTAAACTATGCAGTGTCCTCAATGCAAAATGATAACTTTAATGAAGTAAAAAGGGAATGGGGTAAATCGAAAACTTAGAATAAAAATGTTAGCTCAAAATAAATAAATAAAAGCATAAAATCCTATCTATTCCAATTCTGTATATATTCAGAGACATGCATGACTGTTTATGAGTTGATTGTATCCTGGTAGACAGAATTTTCAAGTTCCTCGACTATCTCTTTTCTCGAGAAATTTTAAAAAATGATTTTAGTCGTTGGTCATTTATTTTAAAATGTTTCCATTGGTAGGATTAGTTATCTCGACAACTCCATATGAAAAAATCATTTTCACGATGTATGGTCCAATCAATCTAGATCTCAACTTTCCAAGAAACAGATGGAGACGGAAATTGTATAGAAATACTTTTTGATTTAGTTCAAAGGTTTTACTAATGATGTTTTTATCATGGAAAGCCTTAACCTTTCCTTTGTAAATTTGAGTGGTCTCATATGAATCCCGTCTCAATTCTTCCAATTCATTCATTTGAAATTTTCTATGGCAACCTGCTTGGGGCAGGCGATAGTTTAAATGTTTAATAGCCCATATGCCTGATTTTCAACTTCTACTGGTAGATGGCATCCTTTGCCATAAATTAGTCTATAAGGAGACATGCCTAACAATATTTTATAGGCTGTACGGTATGCCCAAAAGGCATCAGTCAACCTAAGTGATTTGGGTTTACCGTTTTTTCAAGAAATTTTGATTTCCTTATTTGCTAGCTTAGCTTGGCCATTGGTTTGGGGGTGGTATGCTATGGATACTCTATGAGTAACTCCATATGCCCAAAGCTTTAATTGGTTTGTTATAGAAATGAGTACCCTAATCACAATCATTGCCTTTGGCATCCCAAACTGAGAAAATATGTTTTTCTTCAAAAATTTTATTACTACCTTGTGGTCACCGGTTCGAGTG